>PVJS01002873.1:0-80244 GCA_004027185.1 Glis glis
TCTTCCCACAAATTGGTCACTAATATACCATTTGACCTGGGGTTTGTCAAACTGGGCCTTGCCTGAAATGTGGAATGGAAATTAAATGGACTCTGAGGACACTTTCCAGTTCTAGGTCTTATGGCCAGACTTCCATGTCATGATAGAATGATGAAAATCAGTCCATGGCTGCCTAATTTACTAGACAAAGATACTGACTTGATGGGGGGGGGGGGGTAGGGGTGTCTGGCCACACCCAACACTTAAAAAACTTGCCCCACCCACATGCCACGGTGTCTACTACTGCATAATTATTGGTGTGTGTGTGTGTGTGTGTGTTTCCCTTCATCCACTTTAAGTACACACACTGTGGATACTAAAGAGTAATTTCATTGAACAAATTCATATTACCAAGTTCATATTTTATGAGATCTGAGAATGGAAGGGAAGAGTTGACTCCTAAAGAAAAACATGGAAAACAGGCCTAGGGACATTTGAAGGTACAAATGGCAACTCACCTTCTGATCAACAGCCAGCCACGGTCTAGAATAAAGGTCACCAAACCCACATTCTTCAAAATGGCTCACATATGAGTAATTAAAAGTCAAATTTCCAACATCTCAAGGGCTTCTGTTAATCAAGTCAGGTATAATTATCCTGCTTACTGATGGACACAATGAAGTAGACATATCATTTTTCTAATTTAACAGTAATTCTCATAAATTGCCCCGAAATGCCAGTGCTGGATATGGTCCACCCTCCTGAACTGTGACTATTGCAACAGATGTTCTTATTCCAAATGACATACTTCTTGGCCACCCAATTACAACAGTTTTTAGGGGTGATT
The DNA here is from genome assembly GCA_004027185.1 of Glis glis. Lineage (NCBI taxonomy): Eukaryota > Metazoa > Chordata > Mammalia > Rodentia > Gliridae > Glis > Glis glis. The sequence goes on from PVJS01002873.1 coordinate 827, forward strand.
CATCCTATTGCATGCTTGGCCACACTATCCCATATGAACCTATAATTTTTATACTGTAGGAAAGAAAGCTGGTCTTTAAGGACTTACAGCAATTATGGAAAGTATTGCTTTAGTTTATTTTTCCCATTATTTTCAAGATCTTTAATCCACAGTTTTTCCATTTATACAAAGCAATCCTTTCTTAGGGACAAAAGTGATACATGCTGGTAAAATGACCCTGCCTAATTTGAGCGAACTAATTTAAAGCAAAAATTCAGATGACTGAATTAATCCATTTTCTTAGTTACTAATGTGCAAATTAGACCTTTTGAAAAAGGGCATTAAGAATGGGACTGACTCAGTGCACTAAGTAACTTCAGTGTTTTATTGAAAACAAAGTCTGCTTTAGGTAACATACTTTCCTGAATTTTCCCTGTTTTAGACTTTTAAGTATTAAAAATGATCTAAACCATAAATTATATTCTCATCAATCTACTGGTCTTGTCCTACAGTCAGTGATACATCTGTGCAATTTCCAGCCTAATTGCTAAGCATTAGAAATATCCTTCAGACACATTAATATTTCACAGCATTTATAAAACAGTAAATAATTAACAATTTAATTCAAAATATATTTACATATTAATACAGCAAACAAATCACCCTGCTGATCCCTGCCATATATTTGACCTGCATAATTTCCAAGTCATTAGAATATTCTTAATAAAAATATGAAATTGATCCTTTAATTAGGTAACTCAATTTTATAAACCTGTGTATCTATTTGGTAATTACTACTATTGATCAATGAATGATACTAATAATTATTTCTTACTTTTCCCTTTCCTCAACAGCTTTACAAGCGGTAAGTAAAATTATTTTGAGAAAAAATTTTTATACTTTGATTTCTTTGGTCACAGTGATGTCTTCTCTAGGAAGGGAAGATGAGGCTACATCAGTATTAACCAACCTGACTTCCAAAGAAAATCATGGAGCATTATGGGAGTCAAGCCTTTCTGGCTGCCAGGGAAAGTGCCCACCCCATTTCCCAAAATGGGTGGAGCTACTGAATAGGGGTAGCCTCATAAAATATCCATAAGAAATAGTAAATAATCCAGTGGAAGTTCGGATTTTAACATCAGCTACTATGAAGCACAAGACTGCCCTGAATAGACAACCATTTGCAGAAGTACTATGAACAGATTCTTAGCTTGTAAATTGAACTTGCGGCATAATTACAGATAAGTGTATTATTTGTTTTTTCACATATTTTATTTAATTTATTGGTAAAATTCAACATTGTATTTTGAGATATTAAATTAAGACAATAGTAAATGAGCGGTATAATGAAATCTGTAGGTATATGACATCAAATTGAGAACTGTTTCTAAAATATATATATACATATATATAAATTCTCCTCATAATAATCTTTTACTTATTCTTTTCTAGGAAACTGCAAGAAAGGTAAGAGTCCAATACTTCTCCCTAAATACCCGAAATGATCAGAGAAAACTTACAGTTTAACTACTTTAAAGTAAACTACAGAAGGAAAAGACTTTGTCAAGATTTTGACCACATGAATACATATTAGTTAAATCATTGAATAAAGTAGCATTGATGCTTAAGATAACAAAGTTTTGTTATCTTCCAAAATTATCTCTAATTACATTTATGTAATACAAACTGATGATTTACACCCTACAGAAAAAAAAGACTTGTTTTTCTTCTGGAGATAGAATGCATATTATGCTAATTATAGGTGGTAAATGAAAATTTATTTTAAAGGGCTTTGGCTATATAAATATGCTGTTAAAGATATAATGAAATGGTCATTTTATCTACAGTAATAATCTTACTAAAATACCATGCATAATATTGGCTTAGGGACTGGAGACTATAGCAGCCTCCATCCTTCCAGTTTTAAAAAATTACATATAATTATAATAAAAATAATACACTTTTATCTATTGTATTGTGCCAATTTTTTAGCTACTATTTAGTGGCATTGTGTTTAGATAAGTCTTGCCAACTAATTATCATCAAGAATGGTTTGTTTGTTCGCTGGAAATTATGTACGGCATATCTTCCTTGTAGGGTCCAACCGGAGATAGAGGACCACGTGGAGAAAGGGTATGTAATTTTTGAACTATTAAAGGGCTTTGGCCCATATTTGAATAACTACATATCAGAAACTACAGAAGACTAACAATTTAGAAGAATATTATGTTTCCAGATAATTGTACCATCTTTTAAATAGATAATGCCCTACTAAAGAGTTGAATGAGTATTATTACATATAATCAATATTCTTAGGCCAAGATTGTCCTTTAAAAAGGAAAAACTATTACACACAGCCATATTCTTTGCATGGTCTCTCTTTGCTTTTAATTTACCTGTCTGACACACACACAATGGAAACATACCTAAACACCACCATGCAGCCCTCTTTTTAACATGTTTTGTTTGCTTTTGCAGTAAGATCTCTTGTATACCTTGGGAATAATAATGAGACAGTAGTCAGTAACGTTTCTCTACCTAAATTCATACATGCACAGCTAGGCTTACATTTTATTCGTGGCATTGTTAGATCTCCCTGCAATGCTTATTTGACATTTATTTATATCTACACGGATTTGCCTTACTTGCATTATATGATACTTTTGTTGATATGTATATACCTATATCTCATATCTATCAAGAAGTGCAGACTTCTGTGTATTTTACTCAAACAATTTATTAGAGCTAGAATTATGTCAGTTGATATAACCTTTACAAATTAGCATTTATGGTAGGAAATCTGCAGGATTTGTGATAAAATGACCTCATCGATTAATCTGCTATTCACACTTCACATACCAAATCAATTGAATACTTTCATCAAAGTCAGAAAACAACCATCAACAAACATAGTACATCATTGTGCACTGTGAAACATATGCAGGTCACACAATCATACATTTTTAGCCATAATTTCTAGCTTTCTTTGGATACTGGAGCCCCATTATGATCTAATATTCCATGGCTGAGACATTCCTCTAGGAAAACTGCCCTGTGTAGTCCTCATACATCAGTTACTAAAGCTCCTTCTAAAATAGAGTCGTGTCATAAGTGAGTTTCAATCAATGATAAATATGGCATATTGAATCTCCACCCTTTACGCACATTGAAGAGTCTGAAAAATGGATCTGACCACGTGTATTCTTAGGTCTCCTTTTCACATACTGTCTAGGTTTTTATGGGGCGCATATAACTCTTCCTAATTCACTTTGTACATGACAGGGTCCACCAGGCCCCCCAGGCAGAGATGGTGAAGATGGCCCCAATGGCCCTCCCGGTCCACCTGGCCCTCCTGGACCCCCTGGTCTTGGCGGGGTAAGGCATCTTAAGTATTTTTAACTTTTATCTAACTTTTCTTTCTTCTGCCTCTGGTGAAAGAGAGCTCACTGTAGAATTTATTTCAGCAGGTAAGGAGACAATCTGCCCTTTGAAAATTAGTCTATTTTACTTCATTTCTTTGGTTTCCTCCATGAGGTTCTGCTTTGCCGGTTCTCTTTGAGAGCCCTTGTCAATTACAGGGCTGAGCTTTGTGTTCACCGAGGGTAGCTGTGGCCATCAGTACCAGTATTTAATTTGGGGATTTAATATCTTTTATCAGTAAGGCACAAATAAGAGGTGTTGCGTTATTAAAGAGTTTGATTAGATTGAATAACATAAGTGAAATGCCTGGTCTTCAGCAATTTCACAAACATCCTACCCTTTTTATTCTCCTTGGCTTGAAGTCTGCTGAACCAACATTCAAAAGTGGTTTTCAGGTTTAATTTGCTTGAAACTAATTTGAGAAAAGTACATTTCCCTTTTTCATTAATATCTTCTTTTAACTTTATGTCTTTAACAATGGTGTGAGTGCCAAATGGCCTCACTGCAGGAAGGAAAACATATTTGCTTAATTGGTTAGCACTATGAATCAGAAGCCTGATTCTAATACCCAACTGTATGCCAGTAAAATAAAACCTTTCTCCCCCAAAGATCTTATTATGATTGCTTATCTACCGAGTGCATTAAAAAGCACCTTCTTTAATAGAGCTACCACTCTAAGAGAGATCTTTAACAGTAAAGTTATTACTGTGAACTATTTTTTAAAAGTTTAATCTTCCAAGGGGCATTTTAATTTAATTTTCCTCTAAACTTGAAAACTCTTTATATCCTTTCTGAAACTCCAGCAAGAAAAAGGTCTCTTAGTCATTCTGTGTAGTTCTGTGGGCAAGGGCAACAGGTAGAAAGGCAAAGTTGTACCTTTGATCTCTGCTTAATTTATCAAGGGCTCTGAATGACTTTAAAAGTTTCCGAAGTCCCCTTCCTCCCTTCAGAGGTGGGGGTTGGGACGGAAGAACCTAGATCCAACAGTGCAGAGAGTCTGTAAAATAAGATAGGGAATCTCTCCACTGCAAGCTCACTGTAGGCTACATTTTACACATATTTCTCCTGACTTTTTAGGAATTTAGCTCAGTATTGAATTCTGAACTAACTATATCAAAAATTCTGCTCTCTTTTAAATACAATAGAAAAACCATTACAAACAGAGTGGGAAAATGAACTACATGACCAGTAATAATGCATACATATGTATAATTTTTTGTATTTTTATTTTTTAACCCCTCTAGATCTTTGCTGCTCAGTATGATTCTGGAAAAGGAACTGGAGGTGGCCCTGGACCAATGGTATGTTTCTCTCTTTTATGTTAGCCAAAATATATACTACATAGAGAATTTGTCACATTAAATTTTATGGTGCCATTTATTTGGCTACTTAGGTTAACACTCACTACTTAGATCAGATAAACATGACAACTCTTTCTGTATCCAAATCTATCAAAACCTAAGCCTAGATTAGGGACTTTAATTTTCATTACAGACATGCCTCTTTCAGATAGGCCAGATATTTATGTCCAAGAAACAGTCTTTGGACATTGTAACCAAAACTTGGGCAAATCAATTTCATCAAAATATATTAACACTCTGATGAATTTTTTAACATTATTTAACATTGATTAGAATACTAAGCAACACTTGGAAATATGCAACTATTTATTCATTAAGTTCCCTGCACTTGTTGGAAAGAATCAACACGTTCTAGCCCAGCCCCTTCATTTCATAACTGGAGACTTGAGGCCCTTTCCCCAAGGCCATGCAGGTAGTTAGTGACTTTACTTGAACTACCAGGCAAGATGTCTGATATTCAACAACATCATGGTTCATGTATATAGTCCTTACATAGAACATTCATTTAGTTGCAAGTATTTATCAGGTACCTTCTGTATTACATATTTGGGGAGGTATCAGTGAATGAATATGACAGATTCTGACACTCCCTCAAGGAGTTAACAACATGAGAAATGTTTCTAGCTGGGCACAGTGGTGCACACCTGAAATCCCAGTATTTGGGAGGCTGAGACAGGAGGATTGCAGGTTTGAGGCCAGCTTCAGCAACTCAGCAAGACCCTTGTTTCAAAATGAAAAATAAGCTGGGCATGGTGGTGCATGATTGTAAGCCCAGTACTTGGGAGGCTGGAGATCCTCCCAGACAGGAGGATCTGGGTTCGCAGCCAGCCTCAGCTACTTAGTGAGGCCCTCCTCAACTTAGTGAGACCCTGTTTCAAAATGAAGAATAAAAAATAGAGCTGGGGGTGTAGCTCGAAGGTAGAATGCCCCTGGGTTTAATCCCCAGCAAAAACAAAAAGAAAAAAGAAATTTTTCTTTCTTTCCATTTTAATAAAAACTCCCTTTTTTAGCCTATTGATTATAAATCAATATGGAAGAGGATATAAGTAAAAATCAGCATTATGACACTCAGCACAAATATGTAGGAATGTATCGTTTGAGTAACAATTTATAAAAATTCCCTATGTGTTTATGATGTTGATGCACAAATGAAGCCTCTACCAAACATTAGTGAGGTATGTTAAGGAAGAAACTGATATGGTTGTGCAAAATGTACACTGTATATATGAAAAAGAGGAGACATTACTGGCAGTGAAAACATTAGGTTGATGAAGCACTAGAGAATTTAATACACATCCACACAATATTTGGTGATTCTAATTACTTGTTTCCAAAGATATTTATGTGCTCAAAGTTAACATGGTCTTTAAAATATAAATCTTACCTGGGCCATGCATTCAGTGTTCTCTATTCAAAATATATTCTACCAGAGCTAATGGTCCGAAATACGCTAAGGCACTCTAAGGACACGATAATATTTTCTCTAAATTAAAACTCTCACTTGAGAAATAATGTACCTTTAATTGATGATTTCCAATTTCCTGATTTTTCCTGGTAATTTAAAATGTTCATATCTGGAATGAAAAAGTGGAGAGTTTCCTTTGGCTTTGTTTATATTGGATATTTAAAATTAGCTATTTCTGCTAATGCTGGACATCAGTTAATTCTAAAGCAGTACCTATTTCTCAAGAAGAAGCATAGGGGGAAACAAAATAAAGCACTAGTGAATGTCATGTTTTTTTTTAAAAAAAAGCACACATAAGCTGGGAAAATTAATATGGATTTCAGATCCCCCTGTCTTTGGAAAATATCTCTGTGGGGGTGGGGGAGGCATAAAGCAAAGTATTTTACTTTTATCAGTAAAATATAATTTAAGCTTATACATCCACACACATGCACAGACATATGTAATCAACAGATATGTGTTTCACGAATAGGGAAAATAGGCAGCAGTAAAGTATTAAAATAATTTCCTGTGTTGGAAAATCAATAACAATAAAACCCCACAGGGTTCTTTTCTGAATTAATAAGTAATCATAGTTTGTCTCACAGCCTCCACAAAATAAACTACCTCTAATGTAAATGAAATTGTTTCAAATACATGGAGAAATGAATAAATATAATTAAAAATTCATGGCATCGAAGGAAATTATTTTTAATGTATACCTACAAGTTATTATTGTTGAAAAGTGATAGCTTCTCTTAATGTTGAAGCAATTTCAAAAACCAAATAAATAATTCTTACAATTCAAATGATGTACATTTTAAATAAAATCTCTAGTATTTCACTACAGGTAATAATTCAGTGGAGTAGACTTGACTGCAGAGTCCCCATGTTGGTGGGTCATAAACAAATTATTCCAGACATGTACGAGAAGTATTTTCAGCATTATGAGGAGTGGGCCCCACAGATGAGCTTACACAGACATTGATCACTGCAAGGGGGAATCAGGAATGTGTATTTAATTCGCAAACCAATAATACTCTGTTTTACCTTACTTTTGTGTTACAGAATAAAGAATAAAGGGGAGAAATATCTGCTGTCATTTGGGCCATTTTTTCAATAATAATATCATATGATACTCTTTCAGTAGGCTGTTTCAGTAATATTTTTCCTTCACCCTTCATTACATCCACTTTTTTTGACATTTTCATCAGTCACCAACAGCCCTTAAAGGAACTATAAGGTTATACCAAACCTCCCTCTAATCAGTATGAAGGACTTTTGATCCTTTTCAATGTATGCCCCTTGTGGCAATAAAAATACCAATTTCTTAGCTAAGTATGACATGGGGAGGTGACATACAGTCAAAGGAATCCAAATGGAATGCTTTGTCTGTTGCACTGAAGGCAACCACATATTCTGTGCTTGTGCAAAGACCAATGCGCTTCATTGCATCAGAACATTCTCAGTGTGCCCCACTATGCACAACTTGAAGAAAGCGCTGACCATCCCATCCGGTTCTCATTGAGTTTTGCTGTTTGGGTTGGGAGAAAAGGAGAATCAAAGGAGAGAAATAGTGGGAGGAACCTGGGTTCTTAAATGTGCCCTTGGGAGGGACAATCTAGCCAGGACAAATTAGCCAGGAGAGTCCTGTTCACCTGGCCATCACGAAATGTCTATGGCACAGTAGTGTTGTATCTAACCCAACTTACTTAACCTCTACCAAGGCCATGACAGTTTCTCAGTACTAACCATGTCTGTCCTCTTTACAGGGTTTAATGGGACCAAGAGGCCCTCCAGGTGCAAGTGGAGCACCTGTAAGTACCAAAAGCTTATAATTTCTCTTAGGTAAAAAGAAAAAAAAGAGAAAATTTAAAAATAAAGGCTTGGAATGGGACATATATCTATTTGTTTCTCTCTTAGGGCCCTCAAGGTTTCCAAGGACCTGCTGGTGAACCTGGTGAACCTGGCCAAACTGTGAGCATGTTTTTCTCCCTTTGTGATAAAAGCATTTTTAAGGAAGTTTATTAATATAGCCTTAACTAAATGGTGGGCCTTCCATTTTCTTAGGGTCCTGCAGGTGCTCGTGGTCCACCTGGTGCTCCTGGCAAGGCTGGCGAGGATGTAAGTGTCAACTCTTAAGCATTTCCAAAACACCATTTAAATGCTCCTGTCTCTACAAGAATTCCTAGATCCAGATGAAGTATTCTGCCAAAAGCTGGCATAACTCTCCTCATATGGGAAATATTATTTTAATGAAATATTAATTAACTTGCTTGTATTTAAAGAAACATAATTGTTAATTAAATATGTATTTGGGATCCACATTTTTATGTGATACCTTTCTCTTTCTGTGGTGAAAACCAAGGCGCCCCCACTTTTGTCTGATAGTTGTTGACCAGTAGAGGTTGACCCTGTGATGCTTTCGTGTTTTAGGGTCACCCTGGAAAACCTGGAAGACCTGGTGAGAGAGGAGTTGTTGGACCACAGGTGAGGCTTTTTAGAACAGTGTATATGTATTCCAAACATTAGAGGACTCTCAGACAGAAGACAGTTGTCAAAGCAAGCATCCAAGCATTCATCTAAATGGCACCATAGATTTTACTCATACTTGTAACACTAATTAAAGGCATCTGACAAGTAAAGGAACCTAGGAAAGAATGTATATATTTTTATTAATGCATTAATGTAATATTAATGACAGCAAGCCTACTATAAGTAAGTAAACTATGTTTTCTACAAGTACCATAGTCTTAGTTATTCACATTAAAGCAATTCATTTGTGACTCTGTGCTTAAAAAAAAATACAAGTCCTTGATTCCAACCTTGAACTTTGATGAGAAGAATTACTTTGGAAGGAAGAAATCATTGTCCGTTTATTTATGACCAAATAGAATTCACCTTCTTCTGTGTCTCTCTAAGGGTGCTCGTGGTTTCCCTGGAACTCCTGGACTTCCTGGCTTCAAGGGCATTAGGGTGAGTCCATTCTTTACCCAGATGAGAGAAAATGCTGATTCTTTTTTTGGGGGAAAAATGCAGTTGTATCTAAATGTCCTGCTTCCACGTTCCTGGAGTTTGCCAAAGGGGAGGGAAAGTTGAATTGAGTTCAAGAGTAAGATTGCTTGGAAGTAAAGTTGGGTGTAATTTTTTTTTCAGCCTGTTCATAGCTACCAAGAAACAATATTGCTTTAGAGAAAATTGTATAGAATATGTACTATTTTGTGGGTATTTGCCACCATTATTAAAAATGGCAAGAATGTGAGAAAGCATCTAGTCCGATACCCTTCCCTTCTCAAGTGCAAAGAGGTCAGGTGACGTACCTGAGGCAGCTTACCTGGAGATGGGATGCTAGAGTCCATGTTACTGAAGCAGTTCCAGGATTTGCCCAGTAGATATTAATTGCAAAGATAGAGGGTTTTGATTTGGTCAAGCACTACAATGGAACAGCATTTTAATAATAAGAATTGCCTTTTAGGGACACAATGGTCTGGATGGATTGAAGGGACAGCCTGGTGCTCAAGGTGTGAAGGTAAATACTGAGTTAGAAGCATTGTTTTTAAGCAATTGATTAAAACTTCCATCACTGCAAAAAAGTATATTTTTAATAAAGATTACGCACATTTTTTAAAGTAGTTTGCTTCCTCTTCTATATTTCAAATCCCTTAACAGCATGGCCTATTAGATTCTGTGACAAAAGGCCAATTACTAATATTTATTTAATTTAATGTCTATTCAACAATTGAGACAAAAATAATGTCAATAGTTTCTTCCTCCGTTTCCTTTCCTCTTCCTATCTTCTTAATCAATCTCTGCAGCCAAAATAAAAGTAAACAAACATATAATCAGATAGTAGAACACTATGTGTTATTTTAAACTGTAAATTCTCCTTTGCCATGCACTAATTAGATAGGTACATTCATGTCACAATACACTTTTCAACCCCTTTCCTGTGATTTATCTTTGCACACTCAAAAAATTTTTAATTAGGTAATTAAAGTCTCAGAAGTGTGTTATCTCTTGGCTAGGCTCTTCTCTGACAGCGTTTTCAACTATAAAATGTTCTCTTTCCTATTAAGGAGATAATGTGATATTAAAGTGAATACCAACGTAATTACAAATTAATGAGTAACGAATACTAGCGGGACCAGAAATGAACATGAATATGGAGAATCTGTTCTAACTTTCCAGCTGCCACACAAATGGATAAGGTCAAACTCATTCTCCCAGGGGCCCAATAGAACAGCTCAGACTACTAATCACAGTATTATAAAGCGCTAGAGCTGCAAGGAGCTTTGTAGGCTCCTTCATTCTGCAGATGAGGGAAACTGAGGCTTCTCAAGAGCTGGTGACTTGCCCAGAGTCACACATCTAGTAGTGAGAAGAGCATAGGCTAGAAACCCTGATGCCCACCCCAGTGCTTATTCCCAAATAACATACTTCACATAGAATCCTAGGAGTGCAGGGTCCTTAAATGGTCTCATAAACCATGTTTCTTCTATATCTAAATCAGATTATCTTGAAGGAAAGGTCTTTTACATGTGCCATAGTATTAAATCACCCCACCACTACAACTGCCACCAGGACTGTGACACAGGATAAGAATATAGATTGGAAATAAATATGACAGCTCTCCAAAATATTATGAAGCTTCAAATCATTATGCATGTTTTATGAAAATGATAAGTGAGTGTTCAAAATAACTTTAAAGAGAGTAAATATGATTATACTGAAAGCAAATTTATCATTTGCCATCTCTTTTTATAATATCATTTGTAACATACAAGCCTACTCTAAATGTTGTCCAGAATAGAAAGAGGAAATTGGAAAGGGGAGACAGTCAAATAACCATATCTCTTTAGTACCTTGACATTTGGTATAGTCAAATAAAAGCTCATATTTTAGTAAATTTTGAAAATTTATGTGTGTGGAATAATTGAGAAACAATCTATACATAAGAAATATTATGAAATATATGAATGGCTCAAAATGAAATGATAGGGAAAAATGCACAATCAGAAAATATTGCATATATATGTAATATTGCATACATGTATGTATGTATGATTAGTCAAAAACTCAATCTTTCTTCTGCATGTAGGGTGAACCTGGTGCCCCAGGTGAAAATGGAACTCCAGGTCAAGCAGTAAGTATTGATTATTGTAAATCTAAATGTGTACACGCTTTGCAAGCTAGAACTTCTTTGATGTTTTTGCTAATTACCATTTCCCTTGGCATTGTATTCTTTGATATTTCTCTAATAGCTTTCTGCATACTTAATTGAAATCCACTACCTTTTAGTTGGTATTAGAACAAGACCTATTTATTTTTAGTGGATTCTTATGCATGTTGGAAATTGGATACAGCAAATGATACCTGTGAGTTTTTTAAAATTAGCATTCTGGATTTGATTGGAAATATTTCTGTTTCTAGGGTGCCCGTGGGCTTCCTGGTGAGAGAGGACGTGTCGGTGCCCCTGGCCCAGCTGTAAGTGTCCCATGTTTGTTTGTTTTTATAGTTTTAAAAAGTCTTCTACTGGCTTCTGTTTAACTTTCCATGTGACTCTTCCTCTTTATTTTGTTTGCAGGGTGCCCGTGGCAGTGATGGCAGTGTCGGTCCTGTGGGTCCTGCTGTAAGTTTTAGCACTGGGGAATTTGGAAGGGTTGGGAGTATGGGGTGGGAGATAACTTCCTCCTTACTTTCCTATGAAATGACTTCATTTCAGACACTTTACCTTTATGTTCTATGAGATCCTTTGAAGATTCCACTTACAAGTAGTATAGGCTACTTATAAGTACCTGAGGCTAGGGATCAATATATAAAGTAAAATCTCTCCTACCCTTGAACACCTTGAATGTCTTCCCTGGATGAGAACCTAATTCAACAGACTAGTAGTCAGTTTCTTCTTTGCCAATATCAAATAAGATCAAGACACTTCTATATTCTGTTGTTGTTGTTACTTTTCTAATTGGAGGAAATTTCTTACCACCTTCTGCTTTGATTCCAGGGTCCCATTGGGTCTGCTGGCCCTCCAGGCTTCCCAGGTGCCCCTGGTCCTAAGGTAAGAACACTAGTGACTGTTTCAACTACTTTGATAAGCTTTTTGCTATGATGTAAAAAATTAGAACTGTGTTTGCAGAGAGAGAATTCCAGAACAGTTACCTGAATTTGTCCCTTTCTTCAACATGGATTTAAGATGATGAGCTTTCTCACCGCAAGTTTCAAATCAACCATTTTTCTGCACTTGTGCACTAGAAGCTGACAATATGAAAATTGACACCTTGAGCCGAGCCACTAGGGGATATACTCCCATACCAGTCAGGACTGGCTGGAAACCAGAGCCCACCACAGAGTCAGAGGTAGAGAGAGAGAGAGAGAAGGGAGCAATAGTAGCCAAAGTGGCAGAACTAGGCTAGGAAAGCAGGATGAACCCCAATTTTTGTGGAGACCAGCCAGATAAGGAAAATGGTTACAATTCTGCGCAAGTTTCCTAAACCTTGGAAACTTCTAATAACAGAGATATGCCGTTTCACTCTGTGCTGGCTAATTCCTCAGTGTCATTTCCTCTTTTAGGGTGAACTTGGACCTGTGGGTAACCCTGGTCCTTCTGGTCCTGCGGGTCCTCGTGGTGAAGTGGGTCTCCCAGGGCTTTCTGGCCCTGTTGGACCTCCTGTAAGTAGCCGATGTCATTAACCTTATTAAGTAGAAGAATGTAACAGAAAAAAAATTTAAAAAAGACCAGAAATGTTCCAATTAAAGGATCTCCTCCTCCTTTCCTTTCCTCACAGGGTAACCCTGGAGCAAATGGCCTGGCTGGTTCCAAGGGTGCTGCTGTGAGTATACCTGGGTCTAAAATGTGCTGCTATGGTTTTATGGGCATTTAAGGAGGGCCACCTCTGCAGCCCATCACCTCCTGATGGACCATGCTTTGTTCTCCTTCCCAGGGCCTTCCCGGTGTTGCTGGGGCTCCCGGCCTCCCTGGCCCCCGAGGCATCCCTGGTCCTGTCGGTGCTGCTGGTGCCACTGGTGCCAGAGGTCTTGTTGTAAGTGCTCATAGCTGCGGCTTTCATCTGCTGAAATGTTAGTTCTATCATAGTTTCATCATTTTCTTTGCAGTTTTATTTTCTTTTTCCTTTGTTAGCATTTTCAGTTTGTAGTTCTCATATAACTATAAACACACACACACACACACACACACACACACACACACACACTCCCTCCCTCCTTCTTACAGGCACACATTCCTTCTGCTGTCTTAGAAACTTATGCAAAGATAATGAGGCAAAGTTCTCAGTCTCAGTCTTATCCTTTTACCCTCCCCTGTAGGCCTTTTAAATATAAACTGGGCACATTCCTTAGATAACTGGAGCTTCTCTTCACCTTAATCCATAAACACTCCAAGAGATTCATCTGCAAGAGGGTTTTGACAAGTGTTTGCATTTGACCACTGTTTTGTATTGAATCCTAGGGTGAGCCTGGCCCAGCTGGCTCCAAAGGAGAGAGCGGTAACAAGGGTGAGCCTGTAAGTAGTTTTTATCATCACAATTTGATGGAGTTATTATCCTTTTGATTCATTTCTATAGATGGATATGATTTTTAAATTATTTTTCTACTCCCTTTTCTCATTCTTTTCATTAAATAGGGTTCTGCTGGGGCCCAGGGTCCTCCTGGTCCTAGCGGTGAAGAAGGAAAGAGAGGCTCCAATGGCGAACCTGGATCTGCTGGCCCTGCAGGACCTCCTGGGCTGAGAGTAAGTTCCACTTGCTCCAGACACCCAGTCATACCAGAGGCAGATGATAACACCCCTTTGCTGGGAATCGGTCAAAAATACGGAGTGCATTTTTTAGGCGGGTGAAGCATCTGCTTTCCATCTGTTTTATTAAATCAGTGACTCAATTTGGTATGGAAACACTGTTGACCTACTTTTGCAGGAGGCTCATGCACACATTCCTTCAGGGTCAGGGTGATTTGGCTGGGTTTGTGTCTGTACCTCCCCCTTAGGGGGATGGTGCCATGTTTTCATAAGCTCTGCCTTATCAGATTCAAGGGCTTTCTCTAATTCCCTTCTGTTGCCTGCACTTTCTTGCAGGGCAGCCCTGGTTCTCGTGGTCTTCCTGGTGCTGATGGAAGAGCTGGAGTCATGGTAAGTTGTCCGTCACTCAGTTCCTGGGAAGGAATTTGGCGCTTGTGTGGGTAAGTATGTCATCAGCTCTAGCATCCTCCTCCCTCGCCCTTTCTTTTTAACAGGGCCCTCCTGGTAATCGTGGTGCAAGTGGTCCTGCTGGGGTGCGAGGCCCCAATGGAGATTCTGGTCGCCCCGGGGAGCCTGGTCTCATGGGACCCCGAGTAAGTTTCAGATTGATTCTGAACAAGTCACACGTGGCACTGCTTTCTTCTTTAAAGGGTTGGTTAATATTGAAGATGACAATGAAAACATCTAAAGTAAATTGGTTGGCAGATGTGCTGACAGGTGCCTTTTTAATTTAACTTTATCAAAGCCCTGTAGATATGTTTATGTATTTAGTTAGTTCATAAATTTCCTCTTTATTACTTGATACAATGGCTTGATCTATTCTTTGGAAGAATAGATCTACTTTAATATATCCAAATTAGGTTGGTTCTCCTATCAGCATGAATCTTTTATCTTAATTTGTAAGTTTTATATAAGGTGTTCATGAAATGTATTAGGGCTATACATTATTAGTTTATTAGATTCATAAGTGAAATCATTTTTCCAGCAATCACAAAGTGCTATAATGTATTCAGCATCACACTAGCTATGGAGAAACGACCTTTAGATCTGTAGACACTCTAATCCATAGCAATAGAGTCATTTTTTTGCTCCATTATGTCTTATGGGTGAATATCAACTGTAATTGTACCATAAACAAGTAATAGGGACACCAAATATAGCAATAAAAAAATCCACTTTGGAAATTGCTTACTAAAAGTATTAGTTTTTCTATTATGAGGTAAATAGCATGATACATTTTGCCCATATAGCCTGTTGCTTAACAGTTTCTCATGGTATCTGTAAAAGGATCATCACACTAAAATTCAATAAAGGGAAAGGCACAAAAAATAAAAATTTCAGAGCTCTTTTCACACCTCCTGGCTAGTGGTTAATATCCCTAAAGACTTACCCTAGGCAACGAAGGAAAAGTGGGGTGAAAAGTGCTTTCATGAATTTTCAATTAATTTGAGCCTCAAGTATGCGACTTAAAGGGCCACCGCGAAAGCATCCTCGTTTGTGTTGTAGGGTCTTCCTGGTTCCCCTGGAAATGTCGGCCCAGCTGGCAAAGAAGGTCCTGTGGTACGTATTGCTCATTTTCCATTATGTTTTCAAGGACACTTACTGCACCCTTATCAAGTCTGTTTTGTGGCTTATTTATACATGAATACACTGAAAATAAATATCAGCCGCCTACATCATCTGGGAATGCAAAGTAATAGATTGGAATTATGGAGTCCAAATGAACGCAGGGCTGAAAGCAGAGAAAGGGACAAGGAAAACATGGCAGGAAAATTGGAGCAGGTGATAAGGGGACAGAAAGAGAGGGGAGAGGGAAATTGGGTACATATGAGATTGAATTGGCCGTGTGTGTACCAACATCCTATTTAGAAAGGAAAAATGGACTCCTAATTTATTGACACTTTATACATGAAGCTCTGTGCATACCAAAAATGAATCTGTTTCAGCCCAGGCAGCACCATAAGCTTCAGATTGGGAGGCCGTGTTGATGTGGAGTAAACTTTAAATAAACTCTGGTTTCAGGGTCTCCCTGGTATCGACGGCAGGCCTGGACCTATTGGCCCAGCTGGAACAAGAGGTGAAGCTGGCAACATCGGTTTCCCTGGACCCAAAGGCCCCACCGTAAGATCACAACTTCTCCCTCAGCACTGTTTTGCTACATTTCACCAAAAACTCTAGTATCCCCTGCTCATCAGTCCAGACTACCTAAAGGGGGGCCTTTCCACACAGGAAAACTGTAGGGCCCTTGCTACAGTCAAAGCTTACCTCCAGTGCGACCTTGCGTGCACCCATCTCTGAGTCACTGCCTCTTCACACACAAGTGCCCTTTACTGTGTACAGAGCTGCGTGATGATGGGTCATGCCTGGGATAATAGAATTCAAGGACCTGGGATCTCAGAAACACACGCGAGCAAGCAAGAAACTAACGTTTCAACATTGCCGTTGCTAATTGGACATTAAATATATAACTTGACTGTTTTGTGTTTTGTTTTTCATTGTTATCATAGGGCGACCCTGGCAAAAATGGCGATAAAGGTCATCCTGGTCTTGCTGGTAACCGGGTAGGTGCTAACTTCTGTACAAATCTATTCACCTAGAATTTACCCAAGAAACACACACACCCTTTGAGGCCATCTGATATCATTCTGTCACTCTCTTTCCAAGATGGCATTTCCCAAGGGTTTATTTTACCATCGTAACATGTCTCTTTGTCTCTAATCATACATACAAGGCAATGAGTTATAACAAATTAGAATATATGTTAAGTCAAAGATACTTGCAGAGGCATTTGGTCTTTATTTTATTCATCTTGTGATTAAGAATATGAATATTTAGCAGTATTCTCTGGCCTTTATAAATTGCCTTCCATCCATGCACTTCCATTGAACCCTATCAAAAGCTAGTAGGAAGCAGTTGGGCCTTGGCAAAAAACCCACAGTGAGTTTAATTCATGCTAAAATGACAAATTTGTTTTTGAGGAACTAACTTTAAAGATGCTTTGAGGCATTTTAAACTGCCTTTCTGTTGAACTTTTAGGGTGCTCCAGGTCCTGATGGAAACAATGGTGCTCAGGGACCTCCTGGACCCCAGGTGAGTATTTCTCCCAGACCTCTGTTTTTCTTCACTAGAATGTCCCCCCAAAACAACCATCTTCATTTTCCAGTCCACAAGTTAGATAGCTAGACGGCAGTTGTGGCAGACGTTGCTGTTTATGCTATCCGTCTTGTTACTTTCAGGGTGTCCAAGGTGGCAAAGGTGAACAGGGTCCTGCTGGTCCTCCAGGTTTCCAGGTGAGTCAACAAAACCACCCAACATTCTTCCTTTGACCAGACAATCCACCTCTGACTCAATGTCCCCATTACCCCACCACACAAAACTTGGCTTCAGAACTAAAGCAAAGAGTTCATTGTTTCAAAGCAAATATGTGTGGAATGCTTTAATAACATGTATAGTGCTCATGTTGATATTAGGTAGCCCCTTTCCAACCCAGTTATTAGTAAATCTCCCGAATATTACCATAAAATTGAAACTTGCATTTCTCTTCATTTAGGGTCTGCCTGGCCCTTCAGGTGCAACTGGTGAAGTTGGCAAACCAGGAGAAAGGGTGAGTAAAATGAGTGAGGGCAAATTCAGCCTCAACTTGAGAATTTCCTTCTGTTTAATGCCATATTGCAGTGCAATTACAATATGTAAAAGGAAATTTCATATCTCATCTGTTAGTGATAGTGTTCTGCCTGTGTTGCCACTGAGGGAGAGAATGGAACAAGTTCCTGATATTAGCTCAAATTACTTTGTTTTATGGATTGAATGAAACATCACATTATGAAAGTAAAATTGATCGATGAATATTTCATGTAAGAGCCTCACTTTTTGTTTTGTTCTTGGTAATGTTAAAATACAAATTATTTCCTTCCCCATAGTGAGAACATAAATGCACTGATTTTTCATCAAACTAGACCCTGAAAAATTGCTTTTAATGTTTTTCTTGGCATTCAGACATGACACTGCTATCCACAATCAGAGCATGAGTTCTGAGTCATTTTCTCTGTAATTGTGATGAATGTGCCTCAATTTAGTTACATTCTGTGGCCTGGTCTCCTTTGTCAACAGTGGGGCACATTAAGGAGACAGCTGGTCAGTAATAAAAGAGATACACTTGGGTATACAATTAACTAGGTAATGTACAGAATATGATAATTTCTATTAAGAAGGCAGTCTGTTACATAGCTAAAAATAGGCAGTGTCTGATAGTGTTCGTTATTATTTATTGTACTATCAAAGGAGATAGTCTGATTTCTCACTTTTTTAAAGACAATAAAGTAAATAATAGAAAACTTAAATTTTCCAGTACCAGGTCCTATCCCAGAATAGATGCATCGTTGATATCAATGGAATTCTCTTTTGTATCTTTCCATAGACCACTGAGAGTTCTGCTGTACTTATCAGCCTGTATACTTAAGCTTTCATATAGGTAGAGCCTGCACGGCTTTAGTCTGCTCTATTAGTACCTTTCAAATGCCATCATCACACATGAGTTTAGAGCTCACACATGCATTATGTGCTTTACTTTTTCCTGTGTTTTTCCTAGGGTCTCCCTGGTGAATTTGGTCTCCCTGGTCCTGCTGGTCCAAGAGTAAGTATTACTTGATTAACTTTCATAAACTTCTGGCAATGCATTTTTGAAAAGAAGGAGTGCTTTCTTCTAAAGCCACTGATGACCTTCCTTGCAACCCTTTTCTGATGTCAAATGTGGTCTGTAGAGAGCACTAGATTTCTAAGTTGATAGAAGGGTTTTTTATCTAGTTGTTCATATTTCCTATTTTATAACCACATGGTTATAAGAAACATAAATGAATTAATATGTGTATTATAGTCAGTAATTTATATAGACAAGCATGATATGTTTATAATAGTAGCTCAACCTGAGCCAAGGAAAAGTAATACCTCATTAAGATCTAGAGTCAGTTTTTCTGACATGTGCTAATGTTCAAAACCTAAAGCTGAACTTATGAACTAATTTTATACAGAAAAATACAAGATTGAGTTTGCCTTTGTTATTAGCATAACTGAAATTATTAGTTTGCCATTAAAGTATTCCATTATGTTGCTAGTTACCATATACATAGGAAGCCCAAAGTTAGTGTCAAAAAACCACAGTACCATTGAATCAAGATATAACAAGGTTCTTTGATATAGTTGCAATGTGAACCTGTATGATAAATATTCTGGGCCATAGAATGCCATGTTATACTGATAGTTAGATGCAAATTGGGAGATATTAGATACTAATACACACATATACATATATGTCTTCTGTTTAAAATTATAACTGCTACATTATTATTGCATGAGGTTTTAAAAGGGGGGCAGAGATATGAGGATACAATCTTATCTCTACCTGACATTACTCTCCAACTAAAATGCCACCATGTTTTCCTCTGATTGCTATGCATAACTGGCAGCTATTTTTTACCTACGGATCTATCACAGAAAAAGCCAAAACATGGAAATTAATCCCAAAGGTTGAATACTATACTCGAGAAGCAATAAACCTTGGAATTGTAGTCCCAGGACATTAGAACCAAAGGTGACTTTAGAGATTATCTCATCCCATCCCTTCATTTTACTAGTGGAGAAATTAGAAGCAAAAGAATTTTTACTTTGCTGAAAGTGACAGAATGAGTGTGGGCTGTGGTGTGCAAAGCCATATCTCTGAGAGTGAGATCTTCTGATTGCTGTTTTCCAGGGAGAGCGCGGTCCCCCAGGCGAGAGCGGTGCTGTTGGTCCTTCTGGTCCTATTGGAAGCCGAGGTCCTTCTGGACCCCCAGGGCCTGATGGAAACAAGGTAAAACTTCATGTTTTGTGGATTTGTAGACATGGCCCAGAGTACCCAAGAATTAAATATACCCTTTATAATAGAAGAATTATCTTTTCGGATTTTTACTTATTTCCAATTCTGTGATGATTCCCACCTCAGTAATAAGAATAAGGATCTGATTCCAGTAGGCCCACATTATTCCAAAAGAAAACTGAGGTGGGGAGACCTCAGTGCTTTACAAACAGTAATGAATTAGTGTGGGTTTCAACCATTTCTCATCACATTGTTTATGCTTGTGTTTGAATCTAGAACCATCCTCTATATTTGGACATTATTTTAAGAAAACAAGCTTTCCCCCTTTCAATAGCCCACCCCATAGATCGAAATTTTGAAAAGTGGCTAAATTTTAATAAGAGAATGTATAATGATGAAAATGAGCAGGATACCACACTCACCCAAACAAATGTCTAAAAATTTGTGTTTCAAAGTAGAACCTGTAGTTTAGATTTTAAAATAGATGGGACTAGACATGTTTGGAAACAGAGTATTTGAAACATATTTAAAAAAAAAGGTAACTCACATTACTTCTGATTCTTATCTTGAGGGAAAATATGTAAAGAGTAGTTGCATGCAAAAAGCTATTTTCATATGCAGAAAGATAATATAGGGAAAATGAAGACAAGGTAAGAGTGGAGGAAGAAATAAGAAAGGAAATACAGTTGTGTAAGATGGCACTTTTATAGGGATCTATTCATGTCAGAAGCTAGTCAACAGGTTTTAAGTACATAGAATTGTAGGGTTTTATATAAAAATGAAAGCTATAGTCTCACTCTTCAGGAGACTAAAACACAAACATCTCCCCAGTTGATGAGGTCTCTTTCATGTTTTCCTGCCTGGGCTAAGAGACTTATCTTTGAAAAAGGTTTGTGGACAAACATTTTTCACCGTCTGCTTCCCATTGTCCTATCCTCTCCTTTTCCATGCCCATCTTCCTAAGAGGATTGGGAAGAATCGCAGCCACCCACTCCCACTACTCTCTTCTCTTTAGTCATTGTGTCATTAATAGCATCTCCCTGTTATCCTCTCCTTCCTTTCAATGGCCCTCCTTTGTGTCTCTAAGCAGGCAAGAATACTATCTATTAAATGTTTAAATTGGAATTCTTCAAGAGTTTGATTCTTCATTTTCTTCTGTTGCCCCTGAGATAATTGATTTCACATGTGTTTGATTCAAGGGTGAACCCGGCGCTGTGGGTGCTCCAGGCTCTGCTGGTGCATCTGGTCCTGGTGGACTCCCAGGAGAGAGGGGTGCTGCTGGCGTACCTGGAGGCAAAGGAGAAAAGGTACCCTCTCCGCCCTGGACCTTAATACATACAATGGATGAACTCTGGCAAAGAAGTCTGCACAAGGGTGCCCAATTTGTTAAAATTCTTGGCAGGCGGTCTGGTAGCATTTTGACATCTATCTATATACATTTCCCTCTGCCACCTAGCACCTACGCATTTCTAAACTCACTAATCTGGCAAAATTCCTTGCTACCATGGAATTTCACGCAAACAGATGGTGTTGAGTAATACATGAGGCTCATTTTAATGCCACTAACAATAATGCCTCATCCTGCCCTAATTAATGGGAAGAAGCTCTATTGAACAGCTGTCAACCGTGCTGCTGCATTAGTTACGCCATAAGAGTGATCAGGCCCCGTAGCCCATTGTGATGCTGTCTTACGATTCTGTCCACATGAATTTGTACCTTGCTTGATTATGCGTCAGAAGGGTGTATGGAAATTAGGAAAAAAAGGTTCAACAATAATCTGGAAAGGGTCTTAAATTGTGCTATTTCTTATTTTTTTTTCCTCGTTCAACATCCTATAGGATAGTAGGGAAATATTTTAAATGACTCCAGGTATCATAGCATCTTCTGTAAAAGAAAAAAAAGCACTTTGGATTAATTTTGATTCAAAAATTTGGTCGAAAACCAAAAAGTTGTTCTTGCTTTGTACTTTCAGGGTGAAACCGGTCTCAGAGGTGAAATTGGTAACCCTGGCAGAGATGGTGCTCGTGTGAGTAGAAGTTTGTTTCTGTGTTTGTACTTAGATTTTTGTTTTTAAACATTTCACTCAATTTGAATTGAGAAAGCTTCCAAAATAGAACTACAAAAAAAAAAAGTATTTGAGTTTAATAAAATTTTATTCCATTCCTTCCTGGATCTATCATTAATAATATCATTTTACATGTTCCCAAAGAAAAATTCCTTTGAAAATCACATCCTGAGTTTTCTACCTTTCTTAAATACACCAACTACAAACTACAGACCAAAATCTCTAGGTTCAATAGAATAAATTGAGTGTTAGATTAAATGAGTGTTAGAAGTGATAATAGGACTTTTTTTAAAAAAAAAAGCAATAATTCTTTTACATTTTAAAAATCCAGAACCCTTAACAAGAGCTTATTATTCACATGTGTGCCCTAGGACTTTATCTAAGAACAGCCCCAAGGAGTTGTTGCTAAATCCACGGAGATGCCAAAGACAATCCCATAAAGATGTAATTACCCAATCTAGGGTATCAGCATCATAGCACTTCCAAGCCACGGTCTCCTTGGTTCTTCTTTTTCCACCTCTCCCTGGAAGCTGATAACTCACTGTAGCAGATTCCTTCGTAGACTCCCCCTGAACCATAGGGTCCCAACAGTTTCAAACAAGACGATTCCTGGGCTGCTCTCCTAGGAATTTTACAAGAGCAGAGTTCAGATCTCCCAAATCCCTAACCTGCCCTTGACTCCCACATTTGCATGACCTATATTACTGGAGTTGTCTCCTCCTGAGAGTGACTTCTAGGTAGCTTTGTAACTGAAACTGAAATGCATCAGAGGACCTCTGGATGCCCAGCCAGAGTGTGCAATGGAAGGGTTCAGTCTCTGTGCAGGCACAGCAGCGGGAGTGACAGGTTCACTTTGGATGGTGCAGTGTTATTAATAAGACATGCTTCCTTTTGGTCCTAGGGTGCTCCTGGTGCTGTAGGTGCCCCTGGTCCTGCTGGAGCCACAGGTGACCGGGTAAGCATACAATTTCACTGATTGTAACTCTCTGAGCTGATAGCACTATCTAAAATGTCCTGCTGGCCCTCATCCCAAGGAGCACCAACAATTCATTTTTATGGCTTGGTGTATAAAGCCCACTTATTTAAAAACTTAGATAGCTGTTGTGACAGGGCAGCAGGAAACAAATGCTGTGTGTTTAAAGTTCTCTTTCCCTTCCTATAGATGTGCCAGCTATCTGATCTATATTTTAATCCCTATCATTTGTTTTAAAGACTTTCTCTGTTGCCCATTAACAATATCCTAATGCACTAAGCCTTCTCAAAGCCTTCAATTGTAAAAAATCAATAAAATACATAGTGTGCCCATTTCACATCAAACAGCCCACTTAAAATAGACCTTATTTATTGTATTGCAAAGATTGCAGCAAATAGATCAGCCCTCTGTCCATCTAAAAATTAAAATGTCCTCCTCCTGGTATTGTGGGTTCTGATTTATTGTGTTTTTGCAAGTGTACAACCAATACCACTTCAGCCCTTAAAATGAATACAGCATTAAGTAGAGTAAAAATCCACTTCATTTTACTCCGGGAGATGTACATCAGTTATCTCTTCCAAGGCAACTATAAACTCTGACCATTGTCCAACATCTACTGTTGTTCTTTTTCCCTCCCACTTCTTGGAGCATTCATGAGATGCACATTAACAAACACATCTTTGGTTCCATTACAGGGTGAAGCTGGTGCTGCTGGTCCTGCTGGCCCGGTTGGCCCTCGGGGTAGCCCTGTAAGTAGAAATCTGGGTCATTTTGACACTCACACCTCACAACTTTTAGACATTTATAACCTAGAATTGCTAAGACATCTTTAAATCCCTCTTCCCAACTAGGGTGAACGTGGTGAGGTTGGTCCTGCTGGCCCCAACGGATTTGCTGGTCCTGCTGTGAGTATTACATCATGAAGATTAATCTAGAAACATTCCAAGTTGGGGAGTAGAGTGAATCAGAATACCAGAGCTGTAACTGTTCCTTTCCAACAGGGTGCTGCTGGTCAAGCTGGTGCTAAAGGAGAGAGAGGAACCAAAGGGCCTAAGGGTGAAAACGGTGTTGTTGGTCCCACTGGCCCTGTTGGAGCTGCCGGCCCATCCGTAAGTTGAATTCACCGGTGGTAAACAGAGCCCATGCAGTCACCCATGAGATTTTATAGTTCAACACACATCAAGTGCATACTATCCACCAGGGAATATACCAGGTAGAAAATGATTAAAAAAAAGAAAAATAGTTAGCATTTGCATATCACTTTGTAATTTATAAAGTTTTGTCAATACTATTTTCTTTGTCAATAATCCATAGGGTGGTACTTATTGCAGTAAGGACATTTATTCATATGACACAGATAATCATTTTTCATTTATGAATTTTCATCTAATGGATATGGGAAAGATCCTTTTGAAAAAAAGATGAACATGTGTGAGAATTATTGATTTTGTGATTTCACCCCATCTTTTTGTTTGCATTTAGGGTCCAAATGGTCCCCCTGGTCCTGCAGGAAGTCGTGGTGATGGAGGCCCCCCTGTGAGTATTTACGGTAGACTCTGATGACTTTTCTTTCTTCAGAATCTCTTGGGGATAACTCGAAAGTTTTGACATTTTTGGCAAATGTGAACTCTGATGAGGAGACTTTTGTGGCTCAAGTGCATTCTAATCAGAACAAGTCTGAGATTGAAGTTAAGGTCAGCTTCTCGGGACATTAATCTCAGCTGGAACTCAGCACAGAAAATGTTGCGACCACCTCACTTGAGGAAATAACCAACATTATTGTGAAGTGGGCAGAATATTTCTTTAATGTCCTTTGTCCTTTTGTTGATGTCCCCCTTCTTCTGCCTAGCCAAGTCCTTCCGCTTTTCATCCAGTATTACCACACTGACCTTCTAGAGACGCAGAGCTCCCCAGAATGAACTCTTTGGACTCCTTCTCCCACTACACAGTGTTAAAGGCTGTTGTACCTTCCTCTATAAACAGCATCACTTGTTAAGTGTCCATTCTCTTAGCACCTAGCCAGGTGGTTATGACAGTTGCTAAGGTCTACACATTCATGTTTAATAATGATATACTGTCTTATATTCTTGCTCTTGCAACCATCATATAACATGTTAGCATTTCAAAAAGGACAATCAAAACATGAATGCAAAGTATGGGCATTGTAGCTGGTGGCCTGTTGAAAAGGAATATGCACAAAGGGGGGGGGGCCTTCAGGGTTAAATAAAACTCTATATGAGGCCACCTACTACCTAATCTCCGGGCCATCCCTAGTGACATCAGCATTTTCCAAAGAAAAGTTCTTCCAATCCAAATCTTTGGAATTAATTTGACTATGGAATTTTAATGTGCTTGGTTCATAGGGTGTGACTGGTTTCCCTGGTGCTGCTGGACGGACTGGTCCCCCTGGACCCTCTGTAAGTAAATCACCCAAATCACCCAAGCATGTGTCTTCATTCACACTTGCCAGAGACCTGGCATCTGGTAGGAAACTTGAAGAAACTCTATACAAACATATTACTAATATTTGCTGTTATTTTCCTGATATAAAATCAGTTTTTCTGAACCATTACAGCAAAATCATCACAAATTATATTTTATAATATCAGTTTAAAAGGTTTTTATTCATGCAAACACCAGTCCCCTTTTGGGGGCATGATCTCTTTATTAAAAATTTTTTTAAAAGACCAGTTTTAGTCACATATCAGATATTCCTATATCTAATTACCCTTTATGGCTAACATTCTGCCTCCGTTGTTAAGGTATAATTGTTCCTGAATTTAAAGGTGGTTTGGCCTCTAATTTAATTCTGATTCAGACTCTCCTGTCAGGACTCAAGAGAATTTAATTAATTACTGAGGATTAAGTCTTCCGGTTAAGGTTTCAGGGGGAAAAAATAGCAAAGATGTTGATTTCTTGGAATCCTTTTATGGGTTCATAACAGAAAAATCTTCATTCCCTGTAGGCATTTAATTAAACCTAGTTGAGAGCGTATGTGATTCCTCAATTATGAACAAAATGCCAGTATTGGCTTTCTCCAAAAAGAAATGGGCTTAGTTTTCCAAAAACCCCAAGACCCATTCATTTATGACTAACCCTTATAACTCCACATAATTCTGATTCCAATATGCCGGGGTACCAGTGGCGTGTCATTGCGTTTCCTCACGGACATTTGCCATAGACTCTGCCTCAATTATTTGCTTTGTTACTCCTTTGGGAGAATTAAGACAGGAGTTGCTTCTTTCTACAAAAAGGTTAAAAAGTCTAAACCTTCCCCCCCAAAAAAAATCCCCAGAGTAGTATTTTGCTGCATCACACCGTTCTCATCTCACCATATAGAACCTCTGCTACTCTTTTCCAGGCCCGTGACACTCAACAGAAACTAAATGACCTTGTACATTTGCTCACAGGGTATTACTGGCCCTCCTGGTCCCCCTGGTGCTGCTGGTAAAGAAGGGCTCCGTGGTCCCCGGGGTGACCAAGGTCCAGTTGGCCGAACTGGAGAAACAGGTGCATCTGGCCCCCCTGGCTTTACTGGTGAAAAGGGTCCTTCTGGAGAGCCTGGTTCTGCTGTAAGTGGTTTCAAACTCCTTTTTCTTAATACTTTATGTTGAGGTAAAATAGAACCCCTGCCCGAATCCTCAAGTGGCATGTTTGTTGATGAGTATTGCAGTCTCTCAAGTCGAGCTCAGTGGAGCCAGGAAATGTGTCCAGCACACATCAAGGTCCTGTGGCTTCAGCAGCCACTCGGAAAGCACATAATGGTCATGGCTGCAAATGAGGAAACTCACTGTTCTATCCCAACAGCTCCTAAAGCTGTCAGGGGACCTAGGGTACCAGGATTAGAACAGAGCCCCATTGCCATAGGAGCTGCTGATTCCTCCAACATTCACCATCCGGTATCACTGCTGCTTTGAAAGACCGTTATAAGAGCTTAGAGACCAAGGTCAAAGTTTGCTTCTCTCCATAAAGTTTATAAAATCTCTGTGCCACCACCCCCAAATGGTTTCATTAATCTCAACCACTTATTTTTAAATGTGGTACTATTGGTCTCAAGGAGGAACCAGATTATATATATATATATACATGCCAAGATGTAAGCTCATTGTCATCACTAGAGAAAAGACAGTCAGGGATATGTCCTCACAGTCTTCAAGCCAACCTGTGTTATCAGCTAGGATCCTGCCAGTAATGTCAGCATTTCTCCTCTTGTTTAGGGACCTCCCGGCAGCCCCGGTCCTCAGGGTCTTCTTGGTGCTCCTGGCATTCTGGGTCTCCCTGGCTCTCGGGGTGAACGTGGTCTGCCAGGTATTGCTGGTGCTCTGGTGAGTGTTTGACACCATTCTCGTTCTCATTAACATCATAAAAGATTTTAAAAGCTGCCACTTCAAGTGTGACAGATTGATCACTGAATAACTCCACTTAAGATTTTTATTCATGGCATTTTCTTTATACAGATCACATGTCACTTATCTGAGAAGCTTTAATACCACCTTACTTAGACACACACTCTAAAGACGCAGCTTAACATTATGCAGAATGATTTTGTTCTTTCCACACGCTTAAGAACAGTCTAAGCTCTAATTGCATTTACTCCTCTGCAATATGAAATGCTGGCATCATTTATCCTGCGGGAAGAATGAAACTCTGCAAGTTCTGAATCATCCCATTTAACCTTATATATGACAGCAACTAGGAATCATCTCATCTCCATAAACTCTATGAACTATATGAATTCATATCACTCAGGATATGAACCTCTGGATAGGCATACCTGGTACAGAGTAACATCCCATAACTACACAAAGCTGACCCTCTAAATGTGCAGAAGGAGGGCAAGGATGTCCCTAATGATACTTCTCCCCACTCTACGGCCCATTCAATTTGCCTTCTCTCTTCACACTAGAATCTCCTGCCCAGGGTTGTTTCTGGAGGGTACAGTCAGCATTCCATGCAATGACAGTGATGCTATTTCATCTTCTTGGCCTCTTTAGGGTGAACCAGGTCCTCTGGGCATCGCAGGTCCTCCCGGGGCCCGTGGTCCCCCTGGTGCTGTGGGCAGTCCTGGTGTCAATGGTGCTCCTGGTGAAGCTGGTCGTGATGTGAGTCCAACACTGGGTTTGTAAAATAAAACCAAGCAGGATTTCATTGTGCATAACTTCACCTGCTGAGTGAAGGTTCTCTTGTTCCAAGTTTCTGAACTAGATATCTGAACCATAATATCTACACGTAAGGACCTCTGCTAGAATTGAAGATATGAAAAGTTACTTGGGCTAGGGAATGGGCCTTTAACTAGCATACTTTAAATTTGGGCCTAAATATTAGAAATTCCTCTAAAAACATTCAGCTCGGTACTCCTTTTATTGAGAATCCAAAAGGGGTTCACTCTTGAGCACTTGGGATGATGAAGGTAGAGTAGTCAAGACAAAGGGGCTGGTGGGCCACACAGCTTCACCAAGAGCTTTAATTTGTATGTTGTCTTCACAGGGCAACCCTGGGAGTGATGGCGCTCCAGGTCGCGATGGCCAACCTGGTCACAAGGTCGGTACACTTTTTCATCTTGCTTTCACTTAAAAGTGATGACAACACAGGCCAGATTGATGCTAAGCTTCATTTCACCTTTGGTAGGGAGAGCGCGGTTACCCTGGCAACATCGGCCCCACTGGCGCTGCAGGTGCACCTGGTCCTCATGGCTCTGTAGGTCCTGCTGGCAAACACGGAAACCGTGGTGAACCTGTAAGTTTGTAAATATGAATCCCTCCTGGGCTTCACTGCTGACTTCGATTTTGGGGCAATGGGGGATGTGGAGAAGGATTTTGGGCTTAGCTGATGAGCTGTGTTTTTCTTTTCTAATTCACAGGGTCCTGCCGGTTCTGTTGGTCCTGTTGGTGCTGTCGGTCCAAGAGGTCCTAGTGTATGTACATGGTGAAAATTTTTTACAAATTAACATTTAAGAGGTATCAGTCCAAACCATCTATTAAGAAATAGATAAGCCAGGTATAGTGGCACATGCCTGTAATCCCAGTATTTAGGAGGCTGAGAGGAGAGGATTTCAGGTTCAAGGCCAGCCTCAGCAATTCAGCGAGACCATGTTTCAAAATAAAAAATATAACATAAGACTGGAAGTGTAACTCAGGGGTAGAATGCCCCTGGGTTCAATCCCCAGTACCATAAATAAAAAAGAAAGAAAGAAATAGATGATAAATACATATATAGACTAGACTTCATATTTTTAAAACATTTTAGTCTGTGCTGAAAATTGATACCAATAACTTGATCTACTTTGTTTTTCCTGCTTGTTTGTATTAAATAATCATACAGCGGTAGCCCGTTTACAGACAGCTTAACTAAAGCAGATTATCAGAAGAGATGAGAAACTATTTAGACCTTTGCATGTCTCAAGTTACCTCTGCAAACAGATTAAATGGTATTTGTGGGAAAACGAGTGCTATCTTTTAAAAAAGTAAAAGTCCTCTCTGTCCTCCTCTTTCCTTACAGGGCCCACAAGGCATTCGGGGTGAAAAAGGAGAGGCTGGTGACAAAGGGGCCAGAGGTCTTCCTGGCAACAAGGGACACAATGGCTTGCAGGGTCTTCCTGGTCTCGCTGTAAGTAAAACGTGGCCATCCCTCGTGTTGACTGATCTCAGAGGCCTTCTGCTCAGAAGGACCTCCTGCAGATCTCCACTGCTGTTGTTCCAACACACCCCGCCTCATATCCCTTTCCCACTGTCTGGCGACCTCCATCTCTCTCAGAGATGATGAAATTTCATCCCAACACGAAAAGGTGAGGGTTAAAGGAGATGGCTATATACATATATTAAAATCTCCTGGCAACAATGTCCTTCAACTCCACTTAAAATAAATATAATTAGAGGAATGACTAATATTGCGCTGTTGAAATAGCCTGTGGGGGAAAAATGATTGAATATAATAGACATAATGGGAGAAAAGAGCCCCACTTTACATTTTCAATTTTCTCGATCCGGAGTCTATTGAAACTACAATTTCCCATTCGCTTTGGAGAGGAACCTATCTATGGACATGTATTCTGAAAGCGTGATTCTTCCTGTTCTCTCTTCAAAGGGTCAACATGGTGATCAAGGTGCTCCTGGCTCCGTGGGTCCCGCCGGTCCCAGGGTAGGTGAATCCAGGAGACAGTTCAGCTCTGAAATCGAGGCTGATGCAAGCAGGGAAGCCCAGGCTGCAATGGCCTGGTGGGTTTCATCACTCAAATGCATTTGGTGTCCTTCTTAGGGTCCTGCTGGTCCTTCTGGCCCTGTTGGCAAGGATGGTCGCTCCGGACACCCCGGTATAGTTGGACCTGCTGGCGTTCGAGGTTCTCAGGGTAGCCAAGGACCTGCTGTAAGTATGATTTGGAGACCTAATAAAGAGTATCACTAGCCCGGCATGGTGGTGCACACTTGTAATCCCAGTACTTGGGAGGCTGAGACTGGAGGATCTGGGTTCAAGGCCAGTCTCAGCTACTTAGTGAGGTCCTCCACAACTTAGTGAGACCCTGCTTCAAAATAAAGAATAAAAAAAATAGGGCCGGGGGTGTGGCCCGGAGGTTCAATCCCCAGTACCAAAAAAAGAAAAAAAGAGAGAGAGTATCACTGACCAAAGGCATATTTTCTTCAGACTAAACCAAGTCAATTTGGGCAACACATTAAAGTTCAGAATATGTTCTAAGGTATCTGAAAATTGTCTGCATATGATGAGCTTTTTAAGCCCATATCTGGAAGCATGACTGGAAACAAATTATTAATTTATATTGCTTATTAAAATATGCTTTTATGCTGAGCATGGTGGCACACACCCATCATCCTAGTACTTGGGAGGCTGAGACCAGAGGATCGCAGGTTCACTAGGCCTACATTGGCAACTTAGTGAGACCCTGTTTCAAAATAAAAATTAAAATAGGGCTGGGGGTATAGCTCAGAGGTAGAAGGCCCCTGGGTTCAATCTCCAATACCAAACCACAACAAAAACCATGCTTTTGTATGAAACACAACTGAAAACCTGCTGACATACTGATGTCTCTCCTACTGTAACAAAATTAATATGAAGCCTCTCCCCTCTCACTTTGCCTTCGCAGGGCCCTCCTGGTCCCCCCGGCCCCCCTGGACCTCCTGGCATTGGCGGTGGTGGTTATGAGTTCGGTTATGATGGAGACTTCTACAGGGCTGACCAGCCTCGCTCACCACCTTCTCTCAGACCCAAGGATTATGAGGTCGATGCCACCCTGAAATCTCTCAACAACCAGATTGAGACCCTTCTTACCCCTGAAGGCTCCAGGAAGAACCCAGCTCGCACATGCCGCGACCTGAGGCTCAGCCACCCAGAGTGGAGCAGCGGTAGGTCAAAATGTCCAAACCAGACTGACCCTTCTCACAAATCTGGCTTATCAAAATCAGTTCCTGCTGATGGTTAGAAGGAAAATGTATTTGGGCAAAATTCACATTCTGAGAAATTAATGAGGTATCATTTTTCTTCTCCCAAGCAGCACCCAAACTTAAGCATGTATTTTTGCCCTTTTCATGGTAGTAAATATCCTGATCTGGTTTTGAATGGAGGCAAGATGAGAAGGAACTTTCCAGTCTTAAAAACAGGCACCTCTTATAGCCAGGCATGGTGGTGCATGCCTGTAATCCCAGTACTTGGGAGGCTAAAACAGGAGGATTACAGGTTTGAAGCCAGCTTCAACAACTTAGTGAGACCTTCAGCAACTTAGTGAGAACCTGTTTCAAAATGTTAAAAAATTGAAAGGGCTGGGGGTATGGCTTGGAGGTAGAATGCCCCTGGGTTCAATCCTCAGTACCAAAAAAAAAAAAAAGCCACCTCTCTCTTCCTGTTAAATGGGGAGTAGACAATATAACAATAGAGTCAAAACATGTTACTTACAGGAATCAATAACTTTAGTTATTACTAGAATCTGTGTTCTGCTCAGTGAGAAGTTGAATGATCTGGGTCTTGTTTTCTGGAAAGGTTACTACTGGATTGACCCTAACCAGGGATGCACTGCGGATGCTATCAAAGTATACTGTGATTTCTCTACTGGTGAAACCTGCATCCGGGCCCAACCTGAAAACATCCCAGCCAAGAACTGGTACAGTAGCTCCAAGGCCAAGAAGCACGTCTGGTTAGGAGAAACTATCAATGGTGGTACCCAGGTGAGGTCTCCTGCAAACATTCCTCCTTCTGCTAAATATTGTTTCTTAGGATCATTTGCTTTTTAGTTATCTGTGTTGTAATCCCTAATCAAAATGGGCTTATTTAAAGAACCTGCTCTATTCCTGGACTCCACCTCTGTCCTCAGAGATGGATTGGTTGGACCCCACCATATACTTCAAAGTTATTATTCAAATGTGACTTAGTTGACATCATTGGAGAAGCAGGCCATGCCATTTTGTGTGAAGGTGTGCTGACCAACATAGAGCCATGCATACGCATTTTCAAAACATGAGCAGCTTTTCTGAATTTTTAATCAAACATTTTCACCAACTTTATTGAATACCTACTAGAATTCAGTAAACTACAGAATTATAGAAGAAAGAGGTTTGAACTTCTATCTCATTGCTCTCATTTTAACAAAGGCACATACACAGTGCTTAGCGGAAGCCAGTGCCATATTAAATACCCTTGCCTGAGCCTGGGAGATCTTACATGCTTCAAGACAAGTGAATTGAGTTCCTTTCCAAAGTACCTTCTTCCCAGGGCTTGAATATGAATCCATTATTCCTTCTTTTACCAGACTTTCTTTTTACCGGATTCTTAGTATCTGAGTCCTCCACTTAACTAGAATTCCCATCTTGTTCTCTGTAGTTTGAATACAATATGGAAGGAGTGACCCCCAAGGAAATGGCTACTCAACTTGCCTTCATGCGCCTGCTAGCCAACCACGCCTCTCAGAACATCACCTACCATTGCAAGAACAGCATTGCTTACCTGGATGAGGAGACTGGCAGCCTGAACAAGGCGGTCCTTCTGCAGGGCTCCAATGATGTCGAATTTGTTGCTGAGGGCAACAGCAGGTTCACTTACACTGTCCTGGTAGATGGCTGCTCTGTAAGTAATAGTAAAATGTGGGCATAGCATTTATGTTAAGAGGTGGGATGGGGGAGTTCTAGCTTAGATCATTAAGTGAACAGATGAATAAGAGACCTAACTTATTTGATCTTTTCTCCTAAAGATATTTATTTAAATTCAGATGGCAAATCCAGAGAATTCTTGTTAGCTTTTGCCTTCTAAAGTACTCAAATACTGAAATGATTGCTATGGTCACGTAATTGTTGTTTTCCCCTTAATATGAGTTTCTTAAATGGTAATGGATACCAAGAACTTAATTTTTTTAAGGTTTGAAGAGCTTAAACCAGGCACCACAGTACTCACCTGTAATCCCAGTACTTGGGA
This sequence comes from Glis glis, assembly GCA_004027185.1. Classification (NCBI taxonomy): domain Eukaryota; kingdom Metazoa; phylum Chordata; class Mammalia; order Rodentia; family Gliridae; genus Glis; species Glis glis. The sequence goes on from PVJS01002873.1 coordinate 34,080, forward strand.
GACTGAGACAAGAGGATTGCAGGTTTGAGGCCAGGCTCAGCAACTTAGCAAGACCCGCAGCAATTTAAGGAGACCCTGTTTCAAAATAAAAAATAAGCCGGGCGTGGTGGCTCACACTTGTAGGATCCGGGTTCGCGGCCAGCCTCAGCTACTTAGTGAGGCCCTCTGCAACTTCGTGAGACCCAGTTTCAAAATAAAGGATAAAAAATAGGGCTGGGGGTGTAGCTTGGAGGTAGAACCTCCCTGGGTTCAATCCCTGGTACTGCAAAAAAAAAAAAAAAACAAAATAAAAAATAAAAAGGACTGGGGGTGCAGCTTGGAGGTAGAATGCCCTGGAATCAATCCTCAGTACCAAAGGGGAAAAAAAAACAGGGACCTAAGCTATAATTTATATTTGTATGTATATCATTTTATTTATTAGTATGACCTATGTTTAATTTTTCTTTAGATAATTTTTCTTTATAATGGAAAAAATATGTAGCATATTCTCTACAGTATGCTATAAACAGAATAACATTTAAAATCTATGAATAGCAGTACTGCATACCCACCTTCCCAAACACACACACACACACACACACACACACACACACACACACACACACATACACTCCAATCCTGAAAATGATACTGTAGAAATAAGCTATTTGGAATGTGTGTTTAAATGCATTTAAAACCTAAACTGGGTACTGAGCCTCCCTCTATAGACATGCTTGGTGCTATAGTTTCAAAGATGTACTCCTTGATCTGGGACACATATCTTCTGAATGGTACCGACAAGCCAAAAATTGGTTCTTCTGAAATCTAAGGCTCGGATGTTATCAGATGAAGAAATAGGGGTGCTTTATGTATCTTTTTCCTTTTTATTTTTTCAAACAGAAAAAGACAAATGAATGGGGAAAGACAATCATCGAATACAAAACAAATAAGCCATCTCGCCTGCCCTTCCTTGATATTGCTCCTTTGGACATCGGCGGTGCTGACCAAGAATTCAGGGTGGACATTGGCCCAGTCTGTTTCAAATAAATGAACTCGACCTAAATTAAAAACCAAAAAAAGAAATCTGAAAAAAAACCTTCTTCTTTGCCATTTCTTCTTCTTCTTCTTCTTCTTCTTCTTCTTCTTCTTCTTCTTCTTCTTCTAACTGAAAGCTGAATCCTTCCATTTCTTCTGCACAGCTACTTGCTTAAAATGTGGGCAAAAAGAGAAGAAGGATCAATGAGAGCATTGTGCAATATGGTTTCATTAACTCCCCCTCCCCCGCCCCACCCCAAAAGATTTGGAGTTTTTCCAACACTCTTACACCTGTTGTGGAAAATGTCAACCTTTGTAAGAAAACCAAAATAAAAATTGAAAAATGAAATAAAAACCATGAACATTCGCACCACTTGTGGCTTCTGAATATCTTCCACAGAGGGAAGTTTAAAACCCGAACTTCCAAAGGTTTAAACTACCTCAAAACACTTTCATGGGAGTGTGACCCACCTCCGTAGGTGCTGACCTGGACAGACAAGAACTGAGGTACTTGTTTTGTTTTGCTCATAATGCAAAGGTGCTAATTAATAGTGTTTCAGATACTTGAAGAATGTTGATGGTGCTAGAAGAATCTGAGAAGAAATACTCCTCTGTATTGAGTTGTATTATGTAAGGGGTTTTTTTTTCAATTTGATTTAGCATCCGTATTTTCCATCTTATCTCCAATGAAAGGTGTGCAGATCATTGGCCCAAAGTTGTCCTCCTCTTGAGATTCAGCACTTGTTCTTTGCCAGTCTCATTTCCATTCTCTTCCATGGTTCCAAAGAAGCCTTGTTTCTTGGACAAGTGGAAAAAAAATTGTACCTATTTTGTATATGTGAGATGTTTAAATAAATTGTGAAAAATGAAATAAAGCATTTTTGGTTTTCCAAAAGAAAATATTGAGTAAAATTCCTTGCTTCAATGCTCTTTGCAATGTAAATATGCATCTCTACCAGCCATTAGACCAAGTGCCTCTCATTAGAAATTGTGCAAAAAGGGTGGTTCGGTAGGATGTTAAGAGCAGAGAACAAGGACCCAGGAAGTCCAAGCTCCTTGTGACTGAGTGGCCTGGAGCCTCAGAGCCCTGTGTTCCAGTTTCTGTATCTATAAATGTGGGCAAGAGTTCTTCTCTGTATTATTAAACAGTTGCCCTACTCAGAATACATAATGCTCAAACAACATGGCATTGTTGACCTAAGCTTAGGATAAGAAAAGGTCCATAGAAACTTTTGGTTTATTATCCATTAAACACTTTGTATCCATGGCTGAAAGTTGGTCTATGCACAATTAATGTTATTAACTAAAACAGTTTCAAATATTCTGTAAAAAATGCCATACACTTAAATCTGATGCAACTGAGTACAATGCCTGTTAAGAGGTAATGTGTGTGCTGTCAATCAGCATAGACAGTTGTGGATAATAGTACCATGAACACCTACCTGCCAAATCAAGTTCATTTTCCTCCCCTGCACCTTTCAATGACATCTTTAATACACTTAAACATAGTAATGTGTCAAGTCAAATGTTAAGATTCATTTAGAACTTATTTCCTGTTGCAGAACATAATTGTGATTGTAATATTTGCCTCCTGTTATAAGTCATCTCGAGATTCAATTAGTTTTAAAAGCAAGAGAATGAACATGATGAAAATCTAGCATGAACTCTAAAAAGTTAGCAATGTCTAATAACCAAATGGCAACCTCAAATTACGGTCCTTTCATCACCAGAATCAGAATTCTGGGATGCTGGTTAAGACTCAAATGCACAGTCTTCATCCACCAAATTCACATTTCATAATGCATCAATATTCATAAACACCACGTGAAATTCTGATGTGCACCCATGGGGGAAACACCGGTCAGGGTATCTCCATTGTCCTCCATTGTTCTAACACTCTGTGTTTGACAAGAATGAATCAATACACCTGACCAAACAATATGAAGAAAACAAACCCCCTGGGTTCAGAATGTTAGTTCTCCCTACAAATTAGTCATTGAAATCGCCAGAACAAACTTACATAATAAATCAGAAATCTCTGGATTAAATATAAACTATGTCCTCAGGCTCCTAGTACAAGGAGGAAAATCATCATTTATTGAGTACCAACGGTAGACCAAACGCGACTAGAATAATAATAATAACCTTTGTCAAACTGCATCTGATTCAGCGGATTCCCAAGCCAACAGTCGCTTAATAATCTATCATCAGTGTGATACAACAGAAACACAGTTAAGTAAATAAAGGTATATCTAATAGACAACAGTAAGGAAATATATTATGGGATATCAAGCAGCTAGCAATAGGATAAATAGTGAGGTAAATTGTTAGTCTCCTAATAACATTTATGAGGATGATTAAACAAAAGAAAAACTGCTTAGAATGGAATGTTCAGTCTTTAAAATACGATAGCCAAGTGCACAGCCACTAGAAACATTAAAACATGCATGTATAAAAATGCTAAGAGTGGGTCTTCTAGTGCAGTAAGGTTAGGAATGATTTTTAGACCTAAATCTTCTAAATTTGTTATAATGTAGTTTTATTAGTTGTATCATTTACAACCAATTAACTCAAAATCATATGAAAAGAAATTAGTATTCAACAAGTAAAAACAATCTTGGAGGAGGAGTGGCCATCTCCAGGGAAAGGGTGGCCAACTGCCCACCCACCTAGTTCCTGGACGAGAAAGAAAAACCTGGCCTAAGACTCACCTTCCATGAGGGACCGGCCGCCCTGCTAGATTTGGGGGAGAATTTACCACGTCACACCCGGCAGCAGCTTCCTCAGATCTCACAGTACAGTTGCAAAGACAGAGCAAACTAATGTGTGAATAGAATTTTAAGCAAAGCATCCTCCGAGGATAGCAGAGGACACTATTAAGTAATTAGAGGGATGCTCAGGAAATTAACCTTGGTCTCGTGCAATACAGTGATATTCGGGGATTGAACTGGCCTCTCTGACCAGAGATCTCATTTCACCTTCAAGCCCTCTGTGTAGCTAAATGTTTCTGCTGGGGAAGCCACATGTTGGGACAGTATAGTACTGTGGTGTGGTACCAGCCAATAGGTCCACCGTGAGTGTCCCCAGGGCCTGGGCTCCACAATGGCCATAGAGCAATGTCCAGAAGGCTTAACCCTTCCATAATCAGTCTCCTCTTCTGGGTTAATCATCAGACCCAAGGGAGACTTCTGGTGACATTCCCTGACCCTTGGCTGAGTGAAGGTCAGCCACCTCCCACCAGTGTGAGTGTGAGAAAAAGGAAAATGGCACATGAGAGGGGGAAGGAGCAGGTAGCCAAGATCTGAGGTGGGGATATTAATCAAGTCTGGTAAAAAGGGTCATTTAAAATTCTAAAATCAATACAGCTAATGCACTGGCAAGAAGCAAAGACACCTGAGCGACGCGGAACACATTCATTATCTTTAATGCCAAAAGATTTTTTTATGCTATTCCACTTAATATCACTGAAAAGGAAGTTCAGAAATTGGATTATAGATAAGAAAAGTTGGAAATGTCATTCTGGGTCAGAACAACAATCCATCTGGATGAGTACTCTGCCTTTGACAGTGGCACCGAGGGAAATTTGGGAGAAAGAGTGGTTGGCACTTCTCGTGAAGCCAGCCTCAGAACTCCCATTTAATAACCCATTGTAAATCTTCTTGGTACATAGATGTATCTAAACCCTTCCAGAGCCCTCTATCTGTTTTGAAATATGTTGGTATTACGGTATCAACAAGAGAGAGCTAATGTTGAATTGTTAGCTCAGCTTCCTGGTGCTCTGATCATGGAGCTAAAATATGTTTCAGAGCCCTGTGCCTGGTTCAGCCAGGGATTCGGCAGCTCTGAGTCCTCGGGGAGCACCAGGAACTGCCGCAAGGGGGCCATAAAGACAGCCTCTGAGGATCGACTTAGCCCAGCAGTTCAGTGAAATGCACCCATAATTTGTGGTCAGCAGCACCAGCTCCACCATCGACAAGCAGCAGCCGTTGGGGAAGTCTCGTAAGTTATCTGAGTATTGGATTAACAAACCTGCTCTTGGGGATTTCTACTAGCGTATTTACTCGACCTATCTCCCAGAACAGTGGGGGGGGGGCACTGAGGCAGGAGTGAAAGCGCTGAGTAAGATGCAGGCAATGTTCCTTGTTATCATTAGGTCCAAAACAACGGCCAGTCTCCAGCAGTAACCTCTTAATTTATTATCACTGGCCCTTCTGTTCACGTAGAAGAGAGTCTAGAATTTAAATAGAATTAGCACTACTCTCTAAGTTGATCATCTATCAATTATGAGTTGTGCCCCCCATTAATAAAAATTTGAATTTTTACAAGTAGTTTTGTCTATCTATCCATATAGGAGTGTGATACATGTACTACAGTACTAGTATATTATGTGCAATATAAAATTTCTACAGAAAAGGATGTAAGAAGACAAAATAAATACAAATAGGCAAGTCCGTACTTCAGTGGATCATTTTGCAACTCCACCCACCCCATCTGCCATTTTAGAGGATACTGATCTAAAGGATTCATGATGGGCTTCAGGGGGACTCACCAGTGAACCCCTGAAATAGCATGCAAAATGTTACCTGTACATGCATTTTTCGTAGAAGAACGTGCACAAGTTTCTTTAGAGACACCCAAGGGGTCCATGACTCAAAAAGATGTTATGATGCATTGCACAAGATACATTTCTCCATTCATTAAACTTTGGACTTTTCTGATCTATGGCTTTCGTATCTCATCTTGAATATCATACTCATAACATGCTGCTTCTCCTAAGACCGAAGAGAACCAGCCAGCACCAGCTCAAATTAAAACAGAGGTGTGTCTTCAATTCTTCCACTTCCCTGTGATGAGCCCTCTGTCCTATGCCTACCAGGCTTGAGAGGTACCTTCAGACCCAGACATACGCTTTGCAACATCAAAATACCTGTCCAGGGAAGCTTTTTAAAGAAGAGCAAACAAGCTAAATAATGGAGACCGATTAATGAGCTTTGTGTTTCAAGCAAAATATGAATTTGTAAGTTATTTAATTAGAAAATAAAGAGTGATCGGATTAGCCCAAAAGGGATCATAAAAGGTTGCAAGGACAATAATTATTTTCTAGGGACTTTCGAATGTCCTCATAGAACCAAGTCTCCTCATCTGGCCGCTCCTGTGCAAACATTATTCTTAGCCCAAGGTATAAGAGTAATTTTGGCCAGAATTAACAATCCCACTGGAATCTAGAAAGATGAACTTAAAACTACAATTCGCCACATATTAAAAGAAATTCATAAACACAAGATGCATTTTACCACCAAAGTGGACAGTTTTTTCCCAGTGCAATATTGTTCTTGGTATCCCGTGGCTTAATTAACCATAAACAGAATGGGGCAAAGGGGGCCCAGGAACAATCTTTTTAAAATAGAATCTATTATGCCGGGCTGGATAAGAACACCTATTCATATGCTACTCAGCCAAGGGGATGGCTTCTCTCCCCCTCCGGGATGTCACTTCAAGTTCACTGCGCCCCCTCCTGGTAGGATAATAGAACACCCTAGTCCTTTCAATGCCACATGCCCACACCATCAGAGAATGAAAATCCAGTTAGGAGGAGAAAACAGAACAGCTTTCTGTCTTGTTTCCTATCTGTCCCAGACACACAGCCTTCCCTCCAGCTTCCAGAGTGGTCTGCCTTTCTGTACTCAGTGTCCCCTCTTTTATTCATCCTTGCTGATCCATCTTTAATAATCTCTCCAATGGAGCTGAGAAATGGAGTCACAAAGAGGCCAACATAAGCGCCACAGAGGGTGACCTTTGGGGTGAGTAGAGCTGTCCAAACCAAGTGTGGCAACAAGATGTGGCGAGCAACCCTTGAGGGTATCAACAAAGGGTGGGTGGGCACATTTCCGAGATTGTTTGGAACAGAGACAAAAAGATGTGATGGAAAGAATGAGGGTATGGGACACAGAACTATCTAAATTTCAGTCCTGTCTTCAATTTCCTCCCCTGTAAAATGGAGATAATGGTAACACTCCTAATGATGTCAGGGTCAGAGACAGGAGTGCGCAGCAGCTCGTGAGGTTGGTGGAGACAGGCACTGGCCTTGGGAACATTATGATCACTGCCTCACAAGGCTGAATCCTCCCTAAAAGCCTTTAACTCCATCACCAGGAAGAAAAAAGAAAGAAAGATAATCACCTTTCCACAAGTACTATCTTCTCGGGCAACAGTGGCCTAAAATGATAGATAGCACATCTGCAATTCAATTACATTTCGATTTCTCCTGCCACAGAGAGATACCAGTCAACTTGAAGACCCTCACAATGTTGGTGGGCCATTCTCCACCACTTAATAAAGAAAATGACTCAGCTTTTATGAAAAACATGGAAATCTTTTCAAGTTTTTACAAACATAAACTAACAATCCCACCTTCACAGTAAGAAAAAAAATAAAAAGAAAAGAAAGGAAGGAAGGAAAAAGTAAAATTGCTGACAAAAAAGAGTGAATTGCATTTAACCAGTCGCTGCCAAACACCATTAGGTGCATTCAATTTTGGAAAGAATGGTTCCTGAGCTTAGAGACCGCCCCTTTGCTTACTTGGAACGAGTCCTTCCACACAAATGGACTATAACTCATATATGTTGAATCTGCCAAACTCCTGACACTTAATTTTTACAATTTGATTTTCTAAAACTTTGTCTCTGGCAGTGAAAATCCTAACTCAAGAGTTATCAGTGCAAGGAATGATTATAATTATTAAATTCATGTCCTCGGGGAAATTTCTTGGCCTATATGAATTTACTCAAGGGCTTTAAATATCATTAAATCACCTATTATTGCCAGGGCCTTGAGTGTCTATATGAGTGATGTTATAAGTGGATCCTCTTCAAAGAAACATAGAAGAAGCTTTGATTACAGTTATTTCCAACATGGTTTTTCTATTGCTGATTATAGATCTGCTTTCCATTATAATACAGAAGTCTGGAATAATTTCTAAAACTTTATCAATGGAACTAAAGTTTTCATCTACTACTTTGCTCATCATGATAAGATTTGTTCCTAATCAAAAGAATTTTTTTAAAAATGTGATAGCATCTAGAAAATTGCCCACTTAATAAACTTCTCTGGGTTATTTATAAAGAACATATCTTTAAGCTACCATTGAGCATGCAGTTATAATATGGCGAACTTACGGTCAATTTTAAGCTCCATGTGTTTTCTTAGACTTTCTTCAACTAAAATATCACACACACACACACACACACACACACACACACACACCAGTCAGATGGCCACTATAAATTATAAAAAGAGCCTTGCTTCTCTTCTCTCAAACTGGGGAGGGCTATCTATCAAACACAGTAAAAATCCACTAAATCCTTTGAACCTTTGGAGAAAGAATGATAAATCAATGCGAAGAATGATGTGCTTTCTCACCAATACACAAATTAAACTGTGTATTTTTTTAGATTTATAGGGTTACTAGGCTTCTTTTTACTCTCCCTTTTGTGAGGTATCTGCCACATGAGTCTAATTCTATAAAATAGATTAATACATTGGGGGAAAAATCTCTAATCTCCATTCCAGGTTCAAAAAGAAACATATAGATGATTTAATCACCTATACCACTGCACCACACATATTATGATTTAATTGATCTGAAATATTGTTTTGTTGTGGTACTGGGGTTTGAGCCCATGGGCATTCTACCTCCAAGCTACACCTCCAGCCCTTTTTATTTTTTCTTTTGAAACAGGGTCTCGCTAGGTTGCTGAGGCTGGCCTCAAACCTGCCTATCCTCCTGTCTCAGCCTCCCAAATACTAGGATTACAGGCATGCACCACTACACCCAGCTTGGTCTGAAGTCATGTTTAAAATTCCCTTAGCAATATGTAATTCACAGTGTGTCTTAAGAAAATTTGTACCAATACTAGACTAAAGCCACACAGTTCTGAAACCCTCACTTCAAATTTCTGGCAAAGTTGGAAATAAGGACATATGTGCCTTTTTCCAGGAAGACAGTTTACAGTATTTTTCAAAAGATTTTCAGACCCTGGATAATATCCATCAAACCATAATTGCTGGGGGTGGAGCCAAGTTATCTGCATTTTTAATTAGTACACCAAGGTGATTTTGACTGCTTTCAAAGTTTGGGCACTGCTGGTTTGTCATTGTCATCAAATTCTTGGATGATTCTGTGCCACTCTCCCAAAATGTTTAGGACCATAGCTCTTGAATTGTGGGCTCTCTAAGCAGCTTTAAAAGAGAACATGTAATGGCTCATTGAACACGTGAGCAATTAATTTGGGAACAGTTGCAGTATTACAAATGTGATTACTTATTGCAAACCCAATTAATCCAGTCAGGAGGAATGTTAATTACAAAGGAGTATGGAAATTAGCATGAGTGCATGACTAAATGCCTAACTTCTGGCCTATTATGTCATCTGTCTAGTCATTTACTTTAAAAAGACTTCCTCGGGAGGTCTTATGTAGTATGTGCATGTGGGCAATAAGGTAACATTAGTGCACACTCCAGGGCTGATTAAGTAACCTTGGAAATACTACAAGTGGGAAAACCCACAGCTTTAGAGGTGGCTACTCTGGCCTTTCAGCTAGCATTGCTGAAATCTATGCCAGGGGTGTGCTAATTAGCATTACAATGTTTTAAAGAATTGTGCATTGTTGAAACAGTGGTCTTGAAGATATATGCCTAGCTGATATTTCACATTAACTAACTTTGGGCTAAATCTTGCTGTACTTGTAGCACACAGCTCAGTAGCAAGATTGACAAGAAAAGTCACCTAGTCCTATCTATCTTCCATCTCCTGAGGCTACTTATATTTACCAATACCTCTTGAATCACTAAATTGGCTAAGTTCAGTTCACAAAATGACTCCAAAAAAATTGGGAAATGGCAGAAGATGGCCAAGAAAGTGACATTCAAAGCAAAACTGTGCTTAATTTGAGTTTTAAAAAATGAAAGAATGTTCAGAACAATAATTGTATCCCTCTTGTGAGCAATGCAGAGATTAATCCAAATGAATCCAGATATGATAGAAAGAAATTGGGAAGGCCGCCAAAGCTCCTAAGAAGCCAAGCCTCCTTCTATGGGAACAGCCAAGATTGACAGGGTCTGTGCATTGATGACCCTTCCCTCCTGGGCTTACGTGGAAGGCTAGAGTAGGAGCTGTAGCCACGCAGGGCCACTCAAATCCTCTCTTTGAGAATTTAAAATTTGAAGTGGAGAATGGCAGAGACCGATGGGGCCACTGATGTGAAGGTATACTCAGGATAGCACCCTAGAGATGACCATGAACTTCCACCCTAGAGGTCCCAGAACAGTGCTGGGTTCTTGGTTGTTCTTTATATCATGAGATAATCCGTTACCCTTCTGCCAACTTCCCTTTTTGCTTTAAGGAAGAGAAAGTTAATGTCTGTTAAATAAAACAGAAACTGTTTCCACTTACATACCTAGGAAACAGGATCTGGCAAAAATAGAGGAAGGGGCTGGGCATGGTGGCGCACGCTTGTAATCCCAGTACTTGGGAGGCAGAGACCGGAGGACCGGGTTTGTGGCCAGCCTCAGCTACTTAGTGAGGCCCTCCGCAACTTCGTGAGACCCGGTTTCAAAATAAAGTATAAAAAAAAATAGGGCCGGGGGTGTATCACGGAAGTAGAACACCCCTGGGTTCAATCCCCGGTACCGCAAAAAAAAAAAAAAAATAGAGGAAGGCAGGACGATCTTTTTTGTGTGTGTGTGTGGTACTGGGGATTGAACCCAGGGGCATTCTACCTCCGAGCTACACCCCCAGCCCTATTTTTTATTCTTTATATTTGAAACAGGGTCTCACTAAGTTGCAGAGGGCCTCACTAAGTAGCTGAGGCTGGCCGCGAACCCGGATCCTCCAGTCTCAGCCTCCCTAGTACTGGGATTACAAGCATGCGCCACCACGCCCAGCATGGCAGGACGATCTTAAAGGCGGCAGATACTTAGAGAAAGTAAAAATAAGACTGCAATTTTCGAACGGTTTTAAAAAGCGCTCAGATAAAGAACATGGTTGGGAGATAATTGTCCATGGCATTTCTTCGTTTCTTGCAAGCAGAGTCACTAACAACATTTGGTCCGGGACTATCTGTTCAAGGATGTTTGTATAACGATACTAAACAACCTTGAAGACACTGGGAGTGTTTCTCACCAGAGCAGAGGGCAAGAAACTGTCCAGTATAATAAAGATAATGTCTCCCTGCAGGGCAAGTGTCAGGCAGGTTCGCTGGCAGCACATTGTAAAAGATTTGGTTTCCCTATGCGTGGTGTTACTCAGCTGTCACAGGTCCACTAGGGTTGCTCTGCATTGTCCCCATGGGATCTGGGGGCCAGGGAGCCTAAAGCAAACATAAAGCTTATGTTTCTTGCCCTGCTGTAATAAAGTCCTTTGTCTCTGTGACCCAGAAGTCACATGTCTTGTGCCAGCATCTATTAAACTGTGACAGGCGAGCATCGTAGTTTGAGAGTAGAGAAAATTTCAGATCCTTCACAGTTCTTGACAAACATTTCAAAGAAGAATTCATATCCGCACGAATCTGAAGCTGCATCCATTCTGCCTGCCTGTCTTTCGAGTTGCCTAGCAACTAGCTGGTCACCATTGATCTGACAATCTACGGTAATGAACGACCACGCTATGTAGAAAAGTGTGATTGCACCATATGCTAGTGGAGATTGTCTGATTCATCTCCGCATCTCTACCACCTCGCCCGACAACTAAGACAGACTTGGAGTCTCAGTGATTTGATATTGAACAAACAATTGTTAAATGAAAGAACTCTTCACATGACTCCACCGAGGTATGGATAGTATTCTAGTAGCCAAGAGAGTTCTAAAGCCCTGTCATAAGTGCTTTTCTTTAGAACCATCCTATTTCTTCAAGTTCATTTGACTGTAAACAACGAGAGATCCACTCAAGGAAGCTCAGGTGACAGGGACACAGGTAGAGAAACAAGAGCAGGAAGGATCAACAGCCTGCTGTAATGGGAGCTGTAGCGTAGCTGGCCCTGTGTTTAAGGTGGCTTCCGTGGTCTCAGCAGCAGGCATCTGTGGCCATTTCAACACTCTCCTCTACCACTCCACCACTAATCTGGTTCATTCACCTTCTGCTTGCCTATGCTTCTTCTTTCAGATTGGCTATTCATTGGCAATTGTCTCCCCCCGTCCCACCCCATTCCAATTCCCATGAGAGAGATTCTGGCACAGTTCATAAATGCCTGGGCAGCCGATTAATGGGTGACCTTTGAGTAGACATTCCATCCTGAGAGTCATGCAGTGTAAAATGTGGCCACCTAACATCAAGAGTCATGGGTGGGCCGTTTTCAAAGGAGGTGAAGGGAAGAGACATCATAAGTAACATCCCTTTGACAAGCTACATTGCAAAAGTCACAATATTCCAGATAAAACAGAAACTATTCAAATCAAATACTTTGTACTTGAATGTCTGCTTCCTTCTCACACTCTATCACTTCTTTCTTCTGAAAAATGTGTATCTTACTTTACAGGGTTTGAACATTATCTTTAGATAAAGACTAAAACACAACGAGTTCTTAGACAACGATTTTTAAAAAATGCTTGGCGGGGTGAGGACAAAGAAAATGAAGGACAAAAGACAAAAGGTTGTTAAAATGCAAAAGAAAATGTTTAATTCCTTTAGTGAAGAAAACCTCAGAGTTTATGGCTATGCTTCTTTTAAAAATAGTGTTGATACGGGTTTAGCCAAAAGATCCCTCTCATGTACAGTTATTATGGGTATGAATTGCTACAAAATTTCTGGAGAGGTATTTATCAGTGTGTATCCAAAGCTTTAAAATGTTTATACTTTTAACAAGTTATTATTCTATACCTAGAAATGTACCCTGGGGAATGAACTCAATTTTTCTAAGAACTTTCGATCAAGGAGAGTTCATATGAAGAGTTTCTCACAAAGCTGTGAGACTGGTTTTTCCTCCACTGATCAAATAAGAACAGCACATAGCTGTCCCCCAGGGCAGCTGTCCAGGGAGCCTAAACTTGGAGGGAGAGCTATGCAGGTCTGAAGAGCAAGCATAGAATCACAGACGTCTTCTAAGTTTGGGAAATGCCTTGGCTATTTGTAGCACAAAGCCCACAGAAGGAACTAGAATACTGCTGTTCTCAAAAAGTCTTTGAACCAGCTCACGTGACTAAGTGCAGGTCTAACCCTCTGAACAGGTGTCATGGCCAAGAGTCTACAAAATAACACCAAAAGGTTGTATACACAATTTATGTTTATTGCCTCTGCTTCTATGAGAGGCACCCCAACTGATTATTGCGAAGTCACATCGCCCTCCATCCTATAGCTTACCAGCAAAGAAACACCCCAACACACTACCAACTGCACGTGCAAAAGTAATGACCGACCCCCATGCCATGCATGTCTCAGTCACAACCGTTGTCACGGCCTTATTTACAACAAAACACTGGAAATTAACCAAATGTCTAATAATAGTGAATTGGTTAAAATAGATAGGGGACATTCATATGGCAGACTGCAATACAGTTATTTTAATTGTTCTAAAAGTATACTTGATGCTATGGGGAAATAATGTTTGCAGACTAAAACAAGGAGAATACAGTGGAATTGCATCTTATCCAGAAGTTAAACTTTAAAACTAGCTCATGATAGGAAGAAAAAAAATCTTGTATAGTCAACATTACCCTTGAAAATCTGGAGATTGAATGCCCGAACTTCGACATAAGTTCCCTCCCCCCGCCTTTCTTTTTCTTTTTCTTTTTTTCTAGTACTAGGGATGGAACCCAGGGGCATCTACCTCTAAGTTACACCCCAGTCCTTTTTATTTCAAAACAAGTTCTCACCAAGTTGTTCCTTTGCATTAGAATATGTAGCTGTTTCTGTGAATGAACATTTTTTTAAAAGTTGGCTTGAATTTAGATCATGTTGTAAAGGAAAAAATAATGTATATATATATATATATATATATATATACACACACTATGATTCTGATATATGTATATACCCATATATATCCATCTGATGGATATATATACATATATATACATATATATACATATATATATATATATATATATATATATATATATCAGAATCATAGTCACTGTAGCAAGATGCACCTATTATGAGAGACTGGCAGAAACCAGAACTGATCAAGAAAACAGAAAATTCCTAGCCCCCATTTCATGCTTATTCTAGAGCATACCCTCATGAACAAAACTGAAGGAGAAATCTTTACAAATCTATTTAAATTGTTGTCTCACACACAGAGTAAAACTTACTAACTTAAAGTTGTGTCACGATTATCTACACAAACCAGTATACACAATATAAGTCCAAGTCTGTTTAAAACATTTTATTTTATACAGATATGCATAAAAATCCAGAAAAGATGTATGCAAGAATATAAATAGCCATTACTAATAACATGATGGGTATTGTCAAGTCTTTTTAATCTTTTTGTAGTTTTCAAAAAAAATTAAATGAACATATGGCTTTCATTATCAGAAAAAACAAGACTAATTTTAAATGGCACTCACAAAACATGGATATCTTTAAAATTAAGCTTTATTTATTACACATGCCTAAAATATATAGTTTGGGGTGTATAGTTTCTGTATCAAGAGAAAAATTACTTGGTTCACCAAGTCACTTCTAAACAATGACAAAAACATGAGGCGACATCTATGATGCACAGCGTTTCAATCAGCAGGGTTCTACTTGTCTGCTTTGGCAAGCAGGGCTATTAGGGACTATTAAACAGGACATGGAAACAGCCAGCTTATATTAAACTGGACATTAAAATGTACTAGTCATGGGGTAAAAAGATTCTAGCTAGATATGGATTACATAAATATACATACAAAATCTATGGAGAAAATGCCTTAGTAGGTACTCAATGAACTTCTATAAATTCCTACCTTTAAGGTTGTTTCCCTGAAATGTTGTTAAAAATCTGTATTACAGCAATACTTTCCCTCATTCATTCATAAAAGATGCATAAATGCATTCAGGTAAAGAAGGAAATTTCCTACTGAAACACATACATCACTCTAGTGCTTCTGTTTTAATGATTGAAAAAAATAAATGTCTCATATGAGAAGGATTTAAAAGACAGGTCAGTTGAAATAGTTCTTTGATTATGTAAAATTACTGGTGGTTGAGCCACTGTGTCGCATGTAAAATGAGATTAAATGGTTAAGAGTGAGTTTTAAATTCTCAGCATTAAGCTGAATTAATAAATGGAGGAAAGACATGGTTCAAGTAGGATTGAAAGGCTCTGCTAAAACCAGGCTGTTTAGATCCATTAGCCACACAGCTACAAAGAAAGAGTATCTTATCAGAAAGCAGTGTAGGCTGAGGAAAATTAATAGAGAGTGCTAGACCCAATCTCGGTGTAGAATTACATGGAAAGGATTAGGAAGTGAGGGGAAGGTAATTAAGTAGAAAGAACAGCCGGAAAGAACTGAAAAGCAAAATATCAGATGGTCCTGAAGTTGAGCCCCTCACCATCTGTTGGCAATCATCAAAATTTATTTGATCTTATTGCATATTTACTTTGTAAAAGAAAAAAACACACACTGAAACCCCATTCTAATGAATGAATAGGTGAGCTAGGAGGGCAAGGCTTGTTCTAACACAGCTCATTAGTGATGCGGTGAAATCATTTCTGTTGCAACATCACAAATACAATTTATACAATCTAATTGTTCTGTCTTTGTCCGTGTCCCTCACAGCAGCTTCATAAAAGGGTTCTTCTGTGGTCCCGGCCTTTTGTGATTTCGTTGGAGAGCTCTGTCTGTAATTTTACTGTCATTGTTTATTGTATGTTTGTCCATACAATTTGCTCTTGTAGAATTCCTGGGCCACCGCGTGTATCCATTAGGAAAGTGGGTCAATCCACCACTTAGGGCGCCCTTTGAATCTGCATCAGCACCTGCGATTTCATGATCAGTTAAGGGAGTTCCTACCTGCCCAGTTTCAAAAAGCAGAAAACTCAGTTCTTCCCTCTCCTTTGCCTCTGGCCTGTGCAGCCCAAGAATTACTGGAATTCCAAGTGTGTTTCCTACCCGCTTCGCTTTGTAAATATCATGGGGTTTCCTCCTTCTTTTCCACCTGTCCTGCAACTTCTCACTGCAGGCTTTCAGGGTCTCAACTACTACCTGCCTCTTTGCTAGACCCTTCAAATTCATCTTCCATTACTCAGAGAAAACACAAATCTGACCTTTCAGTCCCCTGTTAAAAGATTTCTGTTTCCCCGGCACTTACAGGAGAAAGCAGACGGAGCGTGTGGTATGAAAACCCTCAACCGCAGTGTCCCCTGCCTGCCCCACCTCTCTGGCTTCCTCTCCCCTCTCACACTCTACGCCCTCCAGCGAAACCACAGTGAGTAATTTATAAAGCAACTACTAATAAATAATTAAGCAATTTTATTATAATCAACTCATGACATGCCTCAGGGATGAATATTTCCATTCATTCTTGAAGTCTGTGCTATACATTAGTATTTAAAAATTAGCATCTGAGTTTTTGACTGTGAGCCTTGCAGGAACAGCAGAGTAGACTGTGCAGACAGCTGTCACCCGGGAGCATCTGGCCAAGACGTCTCCACTCAGTTCAGTGAGACGAGCAGCCACATCGTCATCTCTCTGGACACATATTAGTATTGCCCACCAGTCGAGCAGGGTGCAGCTGCAACAGAGTGCTGTAGATTTTCCTTTATTAAAAAATGATTGAGGCCGTGTCATTCTTTGTCTAGCATCATCTTTCATGTACCTAGCAGCTCACTTTTAACATGCCGGATATTTGAAAGCTTTATCAGAAAAGGCTGGCTGCCTCAAATCGAAAGGTTTTATTTAATTTAGTTCTGAAGTTGCTTGGGGAAAAATAAATTGATGTTTTTAATTTTACAGTTACATTTGCATTGCAGATGGACTATTTAACAGTTCACATAATCAATAAAATTACTGCTGAAGCACAGGATGTGTTAATGAGAGGCTCTAACATCTGAGTAAGTTGTTTCCTTCTGAAAATTCACAACATGCTCATTTGCTTGCTTAAGTTTGTAAATCAGAAGAAATGACCATCTTGTGATGAAAAAATAAATAATTGAATGTTTACACAAAGTAATTGGCTCTTTGGACATGATAATTTATTTCTTTTTAGGGATTTACATCATTTTTTTTTCTTTTTGTGGTACTGGGGATTGAACCCAGGGGCATTCTACCTCCAAGCTACACCCCCAGTCTCCCTATTTTTTTTTTGGTTATTTTGTTTTGTTTTGAAACAGGATTTTGCTAGGTTGCTGAGAATCTTGTACCTATGATCCTCCTGTCTCAGCTTCCAAAGTAGTTACATATCTTGATAAATAGAAATATTCTATGTGCTCCCTCACTTGCAAAGAATGTGAAGATCCAAATTTGTGTAAACTGGTTTAAATGCTCATTCATTGGATTATAAAATTGTGAGATATACACACAATGGAATTCTACTCAGCAGTAAAGAAGAACAAAATCATGTCATTTGCAGGAAAATGGATGGACCTGGAGATCCCTGGAGAGGGAGAGGGAGAGGGAGAGGGAGAAGGAGAGGGAGAGGGCTAAATTTATTAAGTGAGATTAGCCAGTCACAGAAATTGAAGGGTCGGTCATATGTTTTCTCTCATATGAACAAGCTAGGGAGCAATTGGAATGCCAGAGGGACCTCAGATAATGGAGGAGAAACCTCAGTGGAGCCAGGGAGATGGTCTAGGGAAAGGAGAAAGGAGAGAGGGAGGATCAATGAAAGAATTACTTCCATAGGCATTATATACATATGTGAAAATACCAATGTCAATCTCAATATCCTGTGTGGGGAAGGGGGGAGAAGGGAGCTGGGGGAAAGCCCGCCAAGTGCTGTGTGCATGTATGTCACTATCACTATGATTTACATTATGATGTGAGACTATAATGCACCAATAAAAGTATATAAAAATAAAAATAAAATGCTAATTCATTACTGTGCTAAATGCCCGCAAATAAATAATTTTAAATGTTTTCAAAATGCCCTTCCAAATTTTTAAAATCTATGCATGTACATGAGGAATACAATAGACAGGCATTTCCATTTCCTTAAGAATTCTGGGCAAACTGCATGTTACATTACAGTTTTTCTATTTGTTTGTTTGTTTGTTTGTGTGTATGGTGCTAGGGGTTGAACCCAGGGGTGTTCTACCTCCGAGCCATACCCCCAGCCCTATTTTATTCTTTTTGAATTTGGAAACAGGGTCTCACTAAGTTGCTGACAACCTCACTAAGTTGCTGAGGCTATCTTTGAACCTGTGATCCTCCTGTCTCAGCCTCCCAAGTACTGGGATTACAGGTGTGAGTCACCACGCCCGGCTGTTTTTCTATATTTAACTAAAGTTTTCATGAATATTTTTCCATGTCATTAACTATCTTACTAAAGATGATCTTAATATATAAATATATCACACATTTTTGTTTATTAGTAGTAAAACAATTATAAAAATGAATGATGATGAAACTCATCACCTGTAGCCACTTGGAACTGATAACTACTAGTGATAACCATAAAAATATTGCCGTAGAAGTAACCATACAAATAACTACTGTTACAAGTTTAAAATATATTTTAATCTACATACATGAATATAAAAATATAAATAGATACATACATATAAACATGTTTCTATTTTTATTAAAATAATAAACTACATGTATTATTTTGGACCCTAATTTTAAACAAATTTAAAAAGCAGTGTGTATATTTCCAAATTTTTATTTACAAAAGGTTAAAATATACAGAACTGATGAAGAAGCAAATTATCACCCAAAACCAGGGTATAATAAAATATTTACAGTCTTGGCCAGTTTTATAGCTAAATTTTCCATTTTTAAGAAATGTATACTTCTTTGATTAGTCAAGAGGTTAAATGTGTTTTTCAAATGTTCATAGCCCTTTTTATTTTTTATTAATGTGCTTTTATTGGTGCATTATAGTCTCACATCATAATGTAAATCATGTCATGTTGACAGTGACATACATGCACTCAGCATTTGGTGCCCCCCACCTCCCCATTTCCCCCCCCCAATACAGAGTACTGAGATTGACGTTGGTATATTCACGTATGTACACATAGTCGATGGCAGAATTTCCATTTATGAACCTCAGTCTTCCCCCTCTCCTTCCCCTAGACCACCTCCCTGGCTCCACTGAGGTTTCTCCTCCATTATCTGGAGTCCCTCTGCTATCCCTATACTCTCTAGCTTGCACATATGAGAGAAGACATATGACCCTTCCCTTTCTGTTACTGGCTAATCTCACTGAACATAATGTCCTCCAGGTCCTTCCATTTTCTTGCAAATGATAAAATTTTGTTCTTCTTTATTGCTGAGTACAATTCCATTGTGTGTATTTCCCATAATTTTGTAATCCATTCATCTGTTGATGGACACCTAGGTTAGTTCCATAATTTGGCTATTGTGAATTGTGCTGCACTCATAGCCCTTTTTAAAAGAAGTCTTATTTTGTGAGTTCTGTATGCTACAAATATGTTTCCCATTTTATCATTTGTTTTATGGTGATTTTCACATATAGAAGCTTTCCTTTGTAGTTTTTATCATTGTTTATAGTTTTATAGTTTTCCTTTATAGTTCCTTTATCATTGTTTCTTGGCACTTCTGCTTAACCTAGATGTTCACTCATATTTTAAAATCTGTTTAATTTTTAATTTTTCACATCTGGAATTCATCTGTATATGATAGGAGGTGACCGAGTATTCTTGCACGTGGGTTTGAAATGCCATCTTCATCGCGTCATAAATTCTTATGCACACGTTGGAGTTTAAGTTTGTGCTAGTGGAGTGACGAAAGCTGCAGTTCAGTCTTTGGGCTGTGGTGCCTTTTGTATCTGCTTAGCTAAATGTGGCACTGATTGCAGGTAGAGCTCTTCTCCTTACACTCCATAAAGCACCATTATTAGAGGCTTACGTTTCAGTCTACACACACTTACATAGCTGTTTTTCCTCTTTAGATGCGCATTTCCTTTTAAAGCAACACGAGCTTTCTGTAGCACAAAACAACGTAACTAAATAAACAGGTAAAGAAGTGACGAAAATCTACCCCATCCCTCCTAAATGTAGCACTCAAGAGCAACCACTTGCAGCACTTTGGCACATTTAATTCTGTGATCTATTTTTTTGACTTTCCCCTTGGTAGATGCTGTGAGAGAGGTAAACAAAGGTCTTTAAATGGTTTCATACCCATGACTCTTATTCTTCCAGCAGAGGCTTAAATTGGCTCCCAATAATTAAATTCTTTTTTCTTTGACTGGGGTTTGAAACATATTTTTTTTAAACAGCCTGAACCTACAAATTCCTACTCTGAAATCAGAAAACCAATGTTTTATTAAATTGCTCATTAAAATGGAAATTCTCTATTTTCACCAGCGGGTGGCAACCTCAACATATACGCAGCTTGGTGTCTTCAACAGAACTGCTTCAGGCAAAGGGGAAACCCACCTAAAATGTCTGACAACTGTAACTCTAGCAACTGGTGTTACCCTTTAGAGGAAGGGAGGGAGGGAGGGAGGAAGGAAGGAAGGAAAGAAGGGAAGCCTGAGGGAATAATCACAAGGGAAAAGATTACACAACATGAAACAAAATTACTCTGGTTTAATGTGAACTTGGTGAAAATAAAACCTGTCTGTTAAAATACTTTTTCTCCTGTGCTCCTAAAACAACAACAGCAACAACAAAAAACAGGGGTTTTATATCTTTCCAGATAGGATTGAGATTGAAATGTGTATCAAACTTCCTAGAGTTGTGTGAATTTTAACTGTTGCTAAAGAAATCATGGGGGATATAAATGTGAGAAAATGGCAAATTGAATTGTTAGCACAAACATCCAGAACACACAGCATTATAGATGAAAGCTGTCAGAAGGCTTCTGAGGGCAGGAGCACCCACCTGAAGAAGACCCGCAAATAACGGTCTGAAATAGCACCGATCTCCGACTTCAGAAACAAAAATGAACATAAAATGAAAGTAGCAGGGGTTTCTTCATTATTGTCGTTGTTGTTGTTTGTTTTTGTGCGCAAGTCTATAGTCTCAAACGTCAGATCATGAAAGAAGGCAGTTTGGGTTACTTTTACTGAATACGAACACACACACACACACACACACACATACATATTAATTTCCCATTACATATATATATATGTGTGTGTGTGTGTGTGTAGTAATGGAAATTGAACCCAGGTGCAATCTACTTCCAAGCTACAACCCTAGCCCTGTTTTTGTTGTGGTTGTTGTTGTTTTTAAACAAGAACTCACTAAGTTGCTGAGGGTCTTGCTAAATTGCTGACACTGGCCTCGAACCTGCAATCCTTCTGTCTCAGCCTCTCAAGTACCGGAATTACAGGTGTGTACCACCATTCCCACCTCGATGTATATCTTAATCCTCAAAACAAATAAAGTATAAAAATATGGTAGTTTTTAAATTTGGAGGGATAAACTATACTCTTTCTTGCACTCATAATTTTAAATGAATTAAATGAAAAAAAATCACTCAAGAGACAGAATCCTCAAAGGGCAGGGTAGTCTAAAGAAGAGGATACAGGCCAGGCTTGGTGGAGCAGGCCTGCACTCCTGTAATCCCAGTACTTGGGAGGCTGAGACAGGAGGATCATGGGCTCAAGGTCAGCTTCAACAACTTAGTGAGACCCTGTTTCAAAATAAAAAATAAAAAGGGCTGGGGGTGTAGCCCAGAGGTAAAATGCCCCTGGATATAATCCTAAGTCACACATACAAACGTACACACACACACACACACACACACACGATACAGTTAGCACTAATTTATAGAGTTTATCTTCAAATCCAGAGCATTCTTCCAGACATCTCAGGACTCTGCGATGGCCAGCAGTCTCTCGCTGACCATGAATCCTAGCCCTTAGGCTGTCTACAGTTTGTTAGTTCCAATAGCTTCTGTTCCAGTGATCTGGTGCCTACTGAGTCTGGGAGAGCAGTAGTTTGGGCCTGGGATGAGCAGCGTTTAGGCCCCCTGGCAAAGTGGTACTCACTCCTTCAAGAAGCTCGATTGTCAAAACTAAGCAGCCACTAGGGAGAACCACTTAGCAAAGAAAAATGGCCAGGATGATACAACTGACTCAGAAACAAAGCTGTGGCAGCTGCAAAAGTGAGGGCTACTAACGTGGGAGTAGCAGCTACCTCCACCCAGCCTCACAGATTCTAAAACTCAACACTAATCAAAAATCTAAAAACTGCGAATCTCTCCAACAGCACCTACCACCAAAGAAAGGAAAATTCTGACCCATAGTGTCACCCGGTTAGTCCCACTATTTCTTACATAACTCTTACATAACACAGGGTTCCTAGACCTTCCTATCATAATTATGCTCCTCTACTTGCATTGGTTATCAGCAAAATTCTTAAAGTGTAGATTTCTACAATTAAATTTAATATTCTAGCCAGGCATGGTGATTCATGCCTGTAATCCCAGTACTTGGGAGGCTGAGACAGGAGGATTGCAGGTTCAAGACCAGCCCCAGCAACTTAGCAAGACTCTCAGCAACCTAGCAAGAACCTGTTTCAAAACAAAAAATAAAAAGGGCCTGTGGTGAGATGGGCCTGGTGGTGCACGTCTGTAATCCCAGGACTTGGGAGGCTGAGACAGGAGGATCGCAGGTTTGAAGCCAGTCTCAACACCTTAGTGAGGCCCTCAGCAACCTAGACTCTATTTCAAAATAAAAATGGGGCTGAGGGTATAGTTCAAAGGTAGAATGTTCCTGGGTTCAATTCTCAGAACCACAAAAAAGGTGGGGTTGCTGGGAGTGTAGCTGGGAATCCTAACCCTGGTTTCAATCCCCAGTACCACAACAAAATGAAAATAAACCCAGTATTCTAGCAATGAGGAATAAAATAGAGCTTCTCTAAGCTTTTTCTTCATTAATAGAATACAATATTCCTTTAGCTTTTTTAGAACTGACCTAGAACTTTGAGTAAATATTTATTAGATGTCAGTTTAATTGCGAACAACACTAAAATAGGCAGTCCACTATCTTTGCCACAATTTAAGCCTTACTCAGCAATCCAAATGGGGATTAAAATAGCCTCGATAGACGGTGATGAATGAAATAATGCAGGTGCAAGTGCCAAAATGAGCATTTCACATGCCAAGAGCTTGAGCCGCACAGAGTCAAGGAGCAGTTATGGCAGACAGGAGGACTTAACAGCTCACATTCACAGAGCGTTTATTTGGTGCCAGACCTTGTAACATGTACTCCAGTACCATGAGCTCATGTAATCCTCACATCAACCCTGTGAGCGAGATACTATTATTATCATCTCCACTTCACAAGCAAGGAAACTGAGGCTTAGAGACATTAAGTAACTCGTCCAAAAGTTCACCGCCAGCCAATTGCGAATATCTGGGTCCTGAACCTAGACAGCCTGACTCCAGAGCCTCTCAAAACCACCCTGCTCTGCGCTCTGCCTGCACAGCTGCGGCCCCATCCGACCCAGCCGTGCCCGGAAAAAATCAGAGGTGTCTCATTTAGCTTGGTTCATGGTGGCTGCCTTCTGATCTGCAGGGACTGGCACTTCCCAGCTCCCTTTTATGTGAAACCAGGCAAACTGGCCATAATGAAACAGTCTGAGGCTTTGTCACATCTGAGTCCACTGAATTCATGAAGATCCAGCCCACGGTGGCGGGTTAGGGCTCCGTGAAAATGAGCAGTGTAAATGTCAAAAGAATCCATAATGGAAGGTTTATGAAAAGAATGGATACTACCCTCCGTTTATTTATTTTTTCATTGGGGGACCATCACACAGATAATTTAAAACTATTTACATCTTTTTTGCCCAAATAACAAGCATGACAGAATGCATATTGTGTAGACAGCACTGTAGTAGTTAACCACGAGTAGTGACTGCAGGGCTTGGGGAGATGTTTATGGGTCCTTAGAAGTGGATATAGTCGTTTAGGTGGTTGCTGTTGTTTTTAATTGGGACTTAAATTCTGAATTCGGAGCACATGAGGCTCTAGTGAGAAAGAGGAATACAGAAACTCCTTATAGCAACAGAAGGAAATACATCAAAAAGGAAAAAATCTCTCCCCCAAATGAGTGGGGAACATGGATATGAAATGAAAACCAAAGCGATAGACCTGTTCTGATAATGTATACAATCTCAAGTGCTATGAATGACAACAAAGTAAAAAGAATTTCTTTCCCAGAAATAAAATACTGGGTCCTTTTATAGTGTTCTTGGGGCAGGGGGAGCAAAAAACAAAACAAAACAAAACAAAAAAACTTGCCAACTAACAGGCAAAAATTCCAATTAGACTATTGGAAAGTAAAGAAAATTATTACCAAGAAAAAGCAATTTTGTGTCTTTTGTTAAACAACTTAAATATTTCTCTAGACAAGTACTATATTTAAGGAGCCAAACTCTGTCTCAGAGGGAACCAGCTGGCCATGAAATATAATCTCTTTAGGTGGATGGAGGATAAACAAAGTTTAGTCCTTCATGCAGCACAAGCAATGAAGATAGAAAGCACATTGCCCTGGAACCCGTCCCGAGCAGGTGTCAGGGCCTCTGTGATGGCTGCCAAGTCTCTATTTATTCCTTCTCTCACGAACTGCAAGAGGAGAGGATGCTGGTGTCTTTAGGTCACTTGCACACACAGGCCCAGAAGTGGATGTACTTTGAGGCAGCTAGGTTACATCTATAAGCAGAAACACTGCAAAGTTCCTGGGTCATGTTTGCTGCTCCACAGGAAATATAGAGCTGGGACCTCCTCCCCCAAAGAAGCTCTCTTCCCACAATCCCGGTGAGGGCCCCTAGGGCTTATCTAGAGTCCTAAAGAATTTCCTTTCACAATGCAAATACCCTTAAGACAGACCACAGCTTACATTTATTATTGCAAAAGCCGCAGAGAAGCTGAGAGCCAGATGACACTATAACACAGTCATCATCTCACGCTCCCTCCAATTCTGTCTGTTTATCTCTCCTGGGGATCTGGGTGTGGGGGACAGAGAAAGAGAAAGGTGAAGAGTGCTGTTGCTTAAGGAAGCCAGCATATGATATAACCCCTTATATTCTTATAGTTGTTCAAACTTTCTATTTTCTATGTTAAGACCTCAGTGGAAAGTGTTATAGATCAATTTGAGGCTGGAATATTACACTACAATCATCTTTTACATATTTTTATGCAACTGGGTGAGTCAGTAAACAAGAATAATTGAGATCTGACCAAAAGCAGCATACCCTATACTGAACTTACAGGAAAAATAAACAATATAATTTGGTTTGCTCCTAATTTGCAAGCAAATAAAATTTTTAACTATTATTTACCTATTTACCTGAGAAATATAGAGCAAATGTAGCTTAAGTTTTTCAGGTGATCATAATAAATAAAATCAGAGTCTCAAGTGCATGTGGATCAGTTAAGGAAGCAATTACTTTTTCTAATTTACACTCTGCATTTATTTTTTTATATAATTTTATTGGTTCATAGTAATTGTATACCATAGTGAGATTCAAAATGATAAAAACATTCATAAACACAGCACTTGGTGTATTTCCCTCCATATACACCCCTATGTTTTTCTTTTCTCTCTCTCTTTTTTTTAGTTTGTTCCTAAATAAATACTATTTAGTCTATACAGAAACAAACTGAAATATTATGTAAGATTGATAACAGAAAACTAGTTAGAGACTTTTTTTCTAATTTGATTATTTCTTTTCTTTTTTTTTTTTTGGTACTGGTGATTGAACCCAGGGGCTTCTACCTCTGAGCTACACCCCCAGCCCTATTTTTTATTCTTTATTTTGAAACAGGGTCTCACTAAGTTACGGAGGGCCTCACTAAGTAGCTGAGGCTGGCCGCGAACCTGCGATCCTCCTGTCTCAGCCTCCCAAGTACTGGGATTATAAGCATGCGCCACCACACCCGGCTTGATTATTTCTTTTATAAAACAGCAACTTATAGTCACCTTCAGACTGCACACATGGGAACTAAAAACCAAAAAGCTTATTGTTACTGTGTCTCCCACACCCAACCATACTATAAGACCTTTGGTTCTTAATTCTCAATATCCATATTCTGCTTTTAAAAATCAAGTTTCCTTGGAGAACAACTGCACTACCCTTCAACCCTCAGTCTGTGTGTTCTGTGTGGCACCTTATCCTGACCCCAGCCAGTGAGAAAGACCGACTCAGGGGCCACATGACCCAAGTGGTTCCCAGGAGCTGTGCAGAAACTGCTGGAGGAGATATTTTCTCCTTTTTCCCCTAGACTTGAACCCTGCAGAAGTTAGGCCTAGAGCTAGCCTGAGTCTAAAACCAGCACAAGGAACTGCAGACCAGGGAGATGTGGCCAGACCAGGACCTGTGATTTTGAGTCCTGTGTCAAACCTTCAGACTTTTCTGTTGTCTGAGCCAATAGATTCCTTTCCTTTTTCTTTTCTTCATCTTTTTTTTTTTTTTTTTTTTGTACTGGGAATTGAACCCAGGGACAATCTACCTCTGAGCCACACTCTCAGCCCTATTTTATTTTTTATTTTGAAATAGGGTATCACTAAGTTGCTGAAGCTGGCTGCCAACCTGCAATCCTCCTACTAGGCTCAGCCTCCCAAGTGATTGAATTACTATATTCCTTTTCTTACACTATTTGTAGTTAGGTTCCCTTCCATGAAACCAGAGGACTTCTATCTGATCTAGAAATCAATGTGATTTCTTCTGCTTACCCTAAAATGATTCCCTCATTCTATATATTAGATACTTAACAAAAAGGCCATACTTCTTTAACTCTAAAGCACACCTATCCCAGTTCATGCCCCAAAATCTTTTGAGGAGCAAGCTGTGTTGCAGTCAGCGCTGTCTTCACATAAACTTATCTGAGTAAAGAAGGAATCTTGTCATTGGGTTGTGACCTGCTACTCGCATTGGTATCACACATGATATGGCTACACATTGACTTAAATTCAGACTCCAAATTTTCACCTAAAATGCTTTCAAAAGGATTGCATTAAGCAGCAGCCCTGAGATGAAATGTTATTGTGATAGCAGCAGCTAAAGGTTGCCTGGCAGAAGTCAGACAATGCAATTAAAGGCAATAGAAATTGCCAAATCTTTTTAATAGATCATCACATTTTCAAAGCTAGAAGAGATTGGTAGAAATGATACATGCTTATAAAGAACCATGATCAGACCCCCAAATAGGTATCTGTCAAAAATTTTTGGCTGACTTTCAAGAGAAGCTATTTAACTTCCAGAAATACTTAGTCCAATTAAAGACAAAAAGGAAGTATGAGTTAAATCAAATAGAAGATGTAGACAAAAATCCCAGTGTTCTCCCATGTTATAAGATCAATGTATTGATCCTAAACATGTTAAAGAAATTAGTCTTCTAGGAAGTATATTTTGCACAAGATGCTATTTATGATGGTCTATGGTTGAGGATGATTAAGAAGAGTTTTTAAATCCCCAAACACAAGAGTTAAATTCAATCCTTGTGAAGCTATAGACATAGAATGTCATTGCTTTCATAATTTATTACTATACAGGTACTAAATTTTATTTCTGGTTCTGGCAGATTAAATATAAGCTAATATCTCTTCCTTCCATACCAAATTAGAGAGTAAGAGGAAGGATGGATGAAAGGAAGGAAGGGAGGGAGGAGAGGTAGGATAAAGGAAGGAATGAAGGATGAAGGAAGAGAGGGAGGGAGACAGGAAGGGAGGGAAGAGAGGATAAAGGAAGGAAGAGGGGAGAGAGGAAGGAAGGGAGAGAGGCAGGGAGGGAGGCAGGGAGGGAGGGAGGGAGGAAGGAAGGAAGGAAGGAAGGAAGGAAGGAAGGAAGGAAGGAAAGGTCTTAAGACAGGGAACTTGGTGCATGTGAAGCTGTGAGGTGTCCCTAAAAGAAAGACTGGCAACCATTGCAACGAACGAAAACTACAGCCATAAACTTAGGAGGCGTCCATTGTATGGGAATCTGCCATAACTAGGAGTCATTACAAACAGGAAATCGTTGGAGCTTTACATCTGGAGCATGTCACAACTACTATGCCAAGAAGTCAAGACAGCCATCTTGAAATAAAGTACTGCCCTGCTATAGCCATGACTTATTGTGTAAGAATTACATCATCCCCACAGGGAGCCAAATTGGATTCCACGTAGGAGACTCCCACAGCCCAGCCCATATGCAGAAGAATTCTGTCAGAGAGATAAATGTTCAAATAAGGTTTACCAACCCATGGCAACACCAAGAAAGAGCACCAGTAAACTCAGTCCCTTGCATCTCAAGGAAGGACTTACACCTGAGGAAATGAGTCACCAGGAAGGATTCCAAAGAATATTGAATACTACAGAAGACATAAAGCAGAGAATTTAACCAAGTGCATAAAATAAGAACAAATGGTTATGAAATAAGTGGTCATACAAGCCATAAGCTAAAAGTTTGGAAGATTTAAAGTGTGTTTGTTAATATACACAATTTAACAAATAGACTGAATAACATATTAAGTCTACTGCAGAGTAAATTGGTAACTGAAATATACTGCTGATGAATTCGTTCAGAGCATAAAACAGAGGAGGTAATGAGACGTAAACTATGGAGAAAAGAAAAATAATTTGGGGGTACTAGGGATTGAACCCAAGGTATTCTACCTCTGAGCTATACCCCTAGCCCTATTTACCTATTTATTTAGAATCAGAGTCTAGCTAAATTCCTGAGGGCCTTGCTAAGTTGCTAAGGCTGGCCTCAAACCTACCATCCTCCTATTTCAGCCTCCCAATTACTGAGTGTGCACAACCACTCCTGGCCAACTATGGAGAAAATTTTAAGAGACATAGCAAGTAGATTTGGGAGTTCTACTATCCAACTTAAAGAATTTCCATAATGGAAGGGAAAAAAGACAAAAAGAAGTAGCTATGTTGCAGAAACAGAGGCAAAGAGATTTCTAAGGACAAAATGTGACTAGATTCCTCTGTCAAAAGGGTTGACCAAATACTGCCAGAAGATAAATTAAATAGGAAAAAATCAGAGTAAAATTTCCGAACATGAATAATAAGAAGAAAGTTTTTCTATTTCTCCTCTTCTTCCTCTACAAATTGGCTTTCTTTCTTCCTTTCCCATGGCCAAAGGCTCAGGTGCAGCAGTGGGCTTGAAGCTGAGGAGCTAGAGGGACACTGGGTCAGCAATGGATGTGAGGAGGTGGCGGTGGAGACAGGTGCCAAGTAGACACAGGGCAGGGGAGAGATCATAAAGAGGTGCTGGTAGAGAAAACAGCCAAAGAGATAGCTGCCGTGACCAAGAGACGAGGTACACCTGGAAAGATTGAGAAAAAAGTACATACACTAACAATAAAGAGAGCCAAACTTCTCAGTGTTAGAGAAATGAGCTATAAGTATGAAAAAGGGAAAGGCTAGAAAAAGCCCTCAATTGTTAAATTAAAATTGGAGATGCCAATGTGAACACGTTTGTTTGTATATATTCATAGAAATATATTTATGTATTCATATATTCATTAATAGATACATACATCCCTGTCTCTATATAAATAGGGATATATGTCTATTTATATAGAAACTAGGGATGTATGTATGTATCTATCTATATGTATAGGTGTGTTTATACACATATGTTTGTATGTATGTATGTTTATACATACATCTCTGTCTATATAGAGACATAGGAATGTATGTATCTCTATATGTGTGTATATATGCTTATACACACATGTGTATTTTCTAATGTTATCTGAGAGGGTCTAGAAACAGCAACACTCTAACAGTTAAGAACAAAAGAGAATGCCAAGATTTTAGCTTCAAAATGCCATCTTCCACTAAAAGGAACTCAAGTTTTTTGGGAAAATACCTGATTCCAGGTTGGGAACAAGAAAAGTACAAAATAAGCCTCCAATATCTTGGTGCACCAGAAAGCAAGAAGAAACTTAAAGAATAACTGGGTATGTCAATAGGTCACAGGAGCCAGCTTTGAAGGGACTGTTGCTGACCAAATATTGAGCCACTTGAGTGAAAAATAATGATAGAAATTGATTACAACCCAGTGAATAAAATCAAAATCTCTAACTTGATATAGATATACACGCATGCATATATACATATATAATTGGGAATAAAGAAAAGCTCTTTCTTAGCAGAATTCTGGTAATAAAAGCAAAAAGCTAGATAGGAGGAGAAAGTCACCATATGACAGCCATTCTAGTAGAGACTGATTCAGATTGGACTTATCAACTGCTGCCGCGGCTTCTGGATAAAAGTTAGATAAGGAACAATGCATTGGTACAATCTAATATCTTCCTCCAAAATATTTAACAGTCACGAAGGGGAAAATGGCTACTTAACAATTGAGGAATCTTCTGGAAAGCAGCATGACCCAGGTCAGCATCATCAACAGTGGGACTGGTTGACACCAGGCACCTCCAGGTGTGGTGTGCTGAGAAGAGCACAGCATCAGACCTGCGGCCTTGCAGCAAGTCTTCCAGATCCCAGCGTGGATGTAAAGAAACAGCAGTTGTACCCAGAAAAGGACGATTTTACAAAAAAGGGGAGGGGTGACTCGGTTTTTTGTTTGTTGTTGGTTTTGTTGGTTTTTTGTTTTTATTTTTGTTTTGTTTTCTCCGTGTGTGTGTGTGTGTGTGTGTGTGGTACTGGGGATTGAACCCAGGGGTGTTCTCCCTCCAAGCTACACCCCCAGGCCTATTTTTGTATTTTATTTTGAAACAGGGTCTCCCTAAGTTTCTAACCTGTGACCCTCTTGTCTCAGCCTCCCAAGTACTGGGATTACAGGCCCAGCTGGGTTGCCTGTTCTTTAAAACTGTCAAGATCACAAAAGACAGGGAGAGACTGAGGAATTGCTCCAGACTGAAGAAGACTAAAGTCAAATGACAACTAAACACATTGGATCCAGGACAAGAAAAGAGCACACACACACACACACACACACTATTGGGACATTTGACAAACTGGATCTATGGACTGGATTGTAATGTTGTTTAATACTCATTTCCACTTTGGATACTACATTGTCATCATGTAAAAGAGTGGCTTTGTTTTAGAAAAATACACATTTAAATATTTAGATGTGATAGTGCATCATGTTTGTAATATGCTCTCAAATTATGTAGAAAAAATAATGACAGCAGATATTTGAGGAAGAGTTAAAGAGAGAGGACACAAACTGGGTGTATAGTGCACACCAGTAATCTCAGTACTTAGAGGGCTGAGACAGGAGGATCACCGATTTGAGGCCAGCCTCAGCAACTTAGTGAGACCCTGCTTCAAAATTAAAATAAAAAAGGTAAAAAAGGGCTGGGGGTGTATCACAAACGTAGAACGCCCCTGGGTTCAAACCCCAGTACCACAAATAATAACAATAGCAATAACAATAATAATAAAGAGAAAGGGAGGACACCATTTGGGGAATCTGAGTAAAGGTGATATGACAGTTCTTTGTATGTTAAGGTAGTATAACTTTGAAAATAGGAATCTACAGTTCTTTGTATGTTAAGGTAGTATAACTTTGAAAATAGAAATCTATATACAACCAAATTTGCCCAAAAAATGCAATCAATATACTTTCATGCATAAAACTCAGGATCTTTACCATCTACTGATCCTTTTTTAAATAATTGCTAATAGCAAAATACCAAAGAGACTAGAAGGAATCAGTAGTAAACAAGAAGCAATAGAGGCCTAGCATATCATCATTGCTATATCTGTTTAAGTAAGTATTGATCATTTTAAAAAACTTGCCTTTAATGACAAACTGGAACATTAATCCAAGATGATAGAAAAATTAAATTTAACAAGGTGGTAGTTAGGGAACTCAGGTGATTAAGAAAGAAAAGGAAAAAGGAACAAAACGAGCCAAGTTCATATCCTTTTTTGGGGGGAGAGATACAGATGTTGATGACTTAAAGTGCGTATGCTACAACTGTGGAGGTAACAGAGGAAACAAAACATCAAAGTATAATTTTCAATAAGTTATAAACATGACTCAGAAATATAGAAGGTATGTCAAAGATTCTCAAATTCTTTATTTGTAGGCATTTAAAAAATGGTAGCATAAAATTGCTAGGTTAGATAAGATTGAGAAAAATGATCCAAACTTAGAAATAAGGCAGCACATCCTTTCAATGTCATGAAAGTCAAAGAGCGACTTAAGGCGGGGTTGTGCACATTTTTTTTTCTGTAAACGACCAGACAGTATGTATACTTGGCACAGCAGGCCACAGGTTCTCTGTCACAAGTACTCAGTTGCTGTTGTAGCACAAAACCAGCCAAAGGCAGGCAGTCCATGCACCGAGGGGCATGGCCAGGTTTGCTCTGCAGGCCTAGAAATGCACTTTGATGACTCACTGTTTATTATTGATGAAAGGTCCCAAGTTTAATGAATTTACAAATTAACTAATACATTTTTTCCAGTGGAGATGTAAATAACTTCTCTTGGTAGAAAATGTAACCTCAAAAGTTGTGATTTGTTGCCCTGTAGATGATTAACTAGTTTTGCATTTAAATTTTAGCCTAACAACATTTTATTAAGTAGAATAAATACATAGTTCCTCAAATGTTGTTTGAACTTGTCTTAATTTCTTACTGGTTCCCTCATTAGCAAATATGTTGAATAAAATCTTTGACATAAACCAGGCATGGTAGCACACACCTATAATATCAGTACTTGGGAGGCCGAGACAGGAGGATCACAAGTTCAAGACCAACCCCAGCAACCTACTGAAACCCTGTTTCAGAATGAAAAATAAAATAAGGCAGGGGGTGTAGCTCAGAGGTAGACTGCTCCTGGGTTCAATCCTCAGTACCACACACACACAAAATCTTTGACATATTTTTTTATGAGAGTCATGATTTTACATTTTTGAAAATTATACTTTGGTAATACAAAATGCCATGCTGGGAAAAATAAAACAACTGTGTATAGGATTATAATTTTTAATGGGAAAAAATCTATTAATTATCATGTAACTTCATAGTGTCTAGATTATAATCAAGCAGTAAAGAGCAAATCTAAGTGCTGTCACATTCCTCTAGATAACTAGGCAATCTAGAACAGTCCTTAGGATTCCCTGGATGACATGAAAGACTTGCCTTGTGCTGTTCCCTCTTTCCTTTTTTGTTTTTTGCTTTGTTTTATTTATTTTTGTGGTACTGGGGATTAAACCCAGGGACATTCTACCTCCAGGCTACACCCCAGCACTGTTTTATTTTTTTTGAAACAGGGTCTTGCTAGGTTGCTGAGAGTCTTGCTAAGTTGCTGAGACTGTTCTCGAACCTTAGATCCTCCTGTCTCAGCCTCCCAAGTACTGGGATTACAAGCGTGCACCACCACACCTGGTTTCCCTCTTCCTTATTTCCCAGCTTTAGCAGAAAAAATTTTTAACATGAGGAAAACCCTTATTTTGTGCAGCATAAAGGAAATTAGGGGAAAAACAAAAGAAGAATCATAATAAATTGAAAATTCAAGCCAGGTGTGGTGGCGCATGCCTATAATCCAGTACTTGGGAGGCTGAGACAGGAGGATTGCAGGTTTGAGGCCAGCCCCGGCAATATAGAAAGACCCTCACTAACCTAGCGAGACCCTGTTTCAAAATAAAAAATAAATTAAGGGTGGGTATAGTTTGGAGCTAGAATGCCTGTGGGTTCAATCCCCACTATGAGAAAGAAAGAAAGAAAGAAAGAAAGAAAGAAAGAAAGAAAGAAAGAAAGAAAGAAAGATGGATGGATGGATGGATGGATGGAAGGAAGGAAGGAAGGAAGGAAGGAAAGAAAGAAAAGAAAGATGGAGGGAGGGAGGGAGGGAGGAGGAGACACAAATAATTCTAAATATATCAGTAATTACAAAAATATTAATGATTAAAATACTCAAAATAGATTTAAATTAATCAAGTTCTATTAATAAAAAACAGTGTTGTCTTAAAATGACAAAAGGAGGTTTAAAAAGAGTAGAGGAAAAGCATGCCAAGGAAATTTTAATAAAAAGAAAGCTAATCATGTCAGACAAAAAACCAATTCCAGGCAAAAGTAAATAATAGGTGAAGAAAAATATTTCATTCATACATTCATATAAAAGTCAAGAAATGTTGAACACTAATCAATATAATGTTTATCAAAAAAAAAAATAAAGTTTAGAATTCCAAAAAGAAATTGACAACTTTACAATTATAGTAGGAATCTTTAAGACAGCTATCTTGGACAGTAACAGATC
The DNA here is from genome assembly GCA_004027185.1 of Glis glis. Lineage (NCBI taxonomy): Eukaryota > Metazoa > Chordata > Mammalia > Rodentia > Gliridae > Glis > Glis glis. Next base: position 68,384 of record PVJS01002873.1, read on the forward strand.
AAGCAAATTCAAAATAAGTATGAAAAATGTCCAATGAGTATAGTTTAATGTTATTCACACTCTAAGAATGAACATTGTCATATAAATTAGAAATTTATAACAAATAATTATGTGCTACCCTCAAAGGAAGTTTCAGCAAATTACAAATACAAAACTAAACAAAACACACCCCATTGTGTGCACCATGTTCACAAAGTGATGAGATAACATATACAACTAAGAGACAGCAACAAATTTAAAAAGTAAAAAAATATGAATAATAAATGGAGTGTTTCTTTTTTGAGTCTCAAAGCTATTATGTGGATAGTGAATTTTCCGATTGATGGCACCTGGAAACTGAGGATATAAAAACCCAAATGATTTACCAAAATTTCAAAATCAAGAAAATTCTGGAAATCTATAATAATTTTTTAATTCATTTGGCAGCAAAATACAATGTCATCTACAATCACTTAGTAGCAAAATCAGATGTGTGTAGGTGACACACACACACACACACACACACACACACACACACACAGGATTTAACCCAGGGGCATTCTACCTCTGAGCTACAACCCCGGCCTTTTTTTTTTTTTTTGAAACAGGGTCTTGCTAAATTGTTGAAGGTCTCTCTAAGTTGTAGAGTCTGGTTTGGAACTTGCAATTCTCCTGTCTCAGTCTCCCAAGTACTGGGATTATAGGTATACATCACCAGCAAAAGCTGGTCTTAATTGACAAGAGGCCATTTAAAATCTTTATTCTATAGAATGTAAATATTCACAATTTTATGATATAGATATATACACACTTTTGACTAAGTACTGTTCCAATTGCTCGGGAAGAAGTTATATAATAAATTCTCATAAGGTATATATGAATTTATGTTACTATTTTAAAAGCTAAGACTTTTAGAACTCTGAAATGCTGATCAGCCCTCAGGTGGTTGTATAAGAGATGCTAGACTGGTATAGTATCTCTTCTAGTTCTTAACCTAAGAAAAATAGGGTAATGAGGAGAGCTATTTCACTCCAATATCTATTTTCCCATTGCCTAAAACCTCCCAATCAAGTATTTTTCTATGTCAAGACACCAATTTTGTGACTATTACAATATGCAAACTCAGACGATTTAGTTTTTTCTTCCCTTTCTTTCATGCAGAGCATAATGGAATGCAAATATTTTCCTTCTCCTAGAGGCAGGGTTTGAATATTAAGAAAAAGAACTAATATTTTGGTTGTTAATGATTCAGTCTCTAAGGGTAATGAGCCATCATTGTTTATTGTGAAAAAAAAACAGAATTAAATTTGAGGGAGAAGACAGTGCCTGTGAGGGAACTCTGCACAGAGAAGAATGGATTCTCCTCTTTCTTCCCCATTCTTGGCTAAAAGGAAGTTAGGAAGAGGTGAATAAATGAAAGGGTACGTAAAGGAGCCCCAGGAGCTTGGGAACCCCCCAAAAGGCAGAAGGGAACTAGCTGCCTAAGAAGAAACAAGTAGGTGGACCTAACCAAGGACCACTGCCGAGAGCACTATCCAGTGGCCAAATATTAGATGGAAGTTGAGTAAGGAATTGAGAGTCTTCACTTGCGTGATGTCACTACCCCAGCTGATCCTCTCACTGGCAATAAGGAAGGAGGTAATTAGAACTCAGTGCTTTACCTACTGGTTTGGGCAGTGATACCTCCTGGGTTATAAGATTTTACTAGCTCTTGTTTGAATGGCCCATGGACGAAATCCCCATCTTGATTATGACACTGCAGAACTCCTCAAAATCCAAACTAAGAGAGATGAGATCCTGGACATGTAGTGTAGTAGCGATGATGGGGAAATTATTCCTGTATTTCTGCTTCAGGGGCAGGGGTGCAGAAGGGGTGATTTTATTTTGTAAACGGCCTAAGAGACTGTCCTGCATTTGAATGACTTACAAATATGATAATTCATGCTTCTAGCTATTCCACTACCTCTTTATTGATATTCTTTATCAGAACCGAGGGCAATTTTAGTTACTGAACCAATCAATAAACTTTGAAATAAAGAGTAAAACAAGGAATCACATTAAAAAATGATTGCAGCACTAATAAAATTTAAAAAACTTCCAAATAACATCAACTTAAAAAAATGATTGCTGTATATGTTACAGATTTAGAGCAAACACATATTTTGTAGAAGCACTACTAAGACAAACAACAAAACTCTGAGCAATCTGTGTAATGTTAGAGACCTATTTCCTATGTCGAATGCTGAAACGGTTTGGATATAAGATGCTCCTCAGAAGACTAATGTGTTGGCAATGCAACAATATTCAGAGGTGAAATAATGAATCAAAGCTTTGATTTCATCAGTGGATAAATCCACTAAAGGAATTATCATTTGAATGGATTTACTGGGTGGTAATTTAGGCAGGTAGGAGGTGTGGCTGGAGGAGGCAGGCCACTGGGGTTGGGGCCCCTCTGCCCCATGCCGTGCTTCCATGATATTCCTGCCTTGGGGTTGGCCAACTAAGGACTGTACTTCTGAAACTATGAGCCCAAATAAACCTTTCCTCCTCTCTCTTGTTCATGTCAGGCCATAGTAATAAAAAAGCAGACTAAAACAAGTGCATCTATATTTTAAGCTTAAGAGAAGAAAGTAGGTTCTTGGTTTTTCCCACTTTAATAGGTCATCATTCTGCCCATTCAAATCTGCCTAAATTCCATCCATATCTGAATTTATTTCTTCCTTGAGTGTTTCCACTAATGACCAAGCCCAAGGAAACATTGTTAGATGATAATTTTTTAAAAAAAAGTAAAAACATGACTCTCATACAAATATAAAATGAAAACATGTCAAGGATGTTATTTAAAGTAATTAATTAAGTGAAAGACCCATTCAAATGGGTTCAAAAGGAGATTTACAAAAAGATAAATTTATAAATTTAAAATATTGAAATTACTTTGCAAAACTGGCTTTTCACTGGAGGGAAAGTGTTTTCCTTCTACAGATAGCATTTCCTTGCATATTACTAAAAAGAAGTGTTTGCATTGTTATCTGTTCTCTACAAGTTAACTTTATACAGAGTTATAAAATAGCTTAAAGACAAGCTCTCATATCCCTACAGGTTGGATAATCCCCAAAGGTGCTAGCATTGCATTGAATATATATATGTATGGTAATCTTCTTTGCTTATTCCAAAGTCTTACATTTTTCACTTACAAATATCACTTGTATACAATCTTTAAACTGTCATAGCTAATTTTGCAATTCTATAAATCAAACTGAAGGTTCTTTTCTAAAGGAAATACTCATCATTCATGTGGATTATAATAAAATGTCAAGTCTTTTGATAATTGTCAAAGTATCAGTGACAGTGAGTAGGCAGAAATGATTATTTCCTGTACTGATACTTCCTAGCTACACTTATAGTTTGCAAAAACTTAGTCAAGGATAAAGAGAAAGAAAAATATTTTGTCAATCACTACTTTTAAAATAATGTTCAACAGAAGAGACATCTTAATAGTCATCAACAGCAATATCAATAAGTATTTTTATATATGCTATGATATTGTTGCATAGAACTACAGTCGATGGAAGGATTCTGTCAATTCTCAAGAACATGTGGCAAGTAGTTCAAACTTTGGTAGAGACATTTTTAAAGAGAACTGGGCCACCCAAATTGTCATTCCTTGATTTTTATTTTTAGTACATTCTTTTTTAATGTATTTATTTATTTATGTATTTTTGGTACTGGGGATTGAACCCAGGGGCATTCTACCTCCAAGCTATACTCCCAGACATATTTTTTATTTTTATTTTTTTGAAACAGGGTCTCACTAGGTTGATGAGAGTCTCACTATATTACTGAGGCTGTCCTCAAACCTGTGATCCTCCTGTCTCAGTCTCCCAAGTACTAGGATTATAAGAGTGTGCCACCATGCCCAGCGCGATTTTTTAGTACATTCTAAGATAAAAATAGAATGAACCAAACACCAATGGTAGCTGGCATATTTACTATAGATCAAAATGTTGGTGCAGTAAGGTTTTGTCTTTAAAGTATATCACATATATTGAGGTCTCTTATATTCAGCACAAAGAAACTCAGTTTGCTTTTCCAATTTTAAATTATCATATCCTTATATAAAATGTATAGCATTGATTTGTAATTTGGGGGCTCCTGTTGAAATTCATTTAATGCCAAGGCTTTTGGTCAAAATAAAACTGTAAACTAAAGCAGCATGAAAGTATCTGAATTTTTAAATATTATTCACTGATATAATCGAATTACATGGCAATGAGAATTAGGGATATGGATTTTCCTGTGTATTTTTCCAAAGAAAGTAGAGGAAACTCTGCTTGCAGCTATTTCAGAAGTGCTTATATCAAAATAACTCTCTTGCTAATCACTAACTGTAAAAAGCATGAGGGCATGAGGCAGTAGTCTGACCACAGCAGCAGCACCTATGTCAGGCAGCACTGAAGTAGTGGTCCTAGAGAGAAGGGGTGCACAGTGAGGTGAGCCTCTGCCCTGTTGTCCTTCAGGGTGTCCACAGCCTTGCAGCAGAGAGAAACAAAGGCTAAACAGAAAGACAACCCTGTCTTACAACACTCTCACTGAGCCAAAGACACAGAGTTTGGGGCTGGGGGCATTGGTGGTGTTAAGATTTACAGAAGAGAAAACACATAAAAATAGACCTGAACTCCGGTTGATAATGGAGAACCCTCAGTGGGGCAAGGGAAGTGGTACAGGGGAAGGGGAAGGGCAAGAAAGAAGTGAATCAGTGGAATTACTATCATAAACAATGTGTACATGTGAGAATATACCAACATCATTCTCGGTACTTCATATAGGTGGAGGGAGGCGGGGGAGGGGACACCAAGAGCTGTGTGCATGTATGTTAACATCAAATTGATATTCATTGTGATGTGAGACTAGCAAGAAAAGCATGTTAAAAAATAAAAATAAAATAAAATGTTATAGTGAGCACTTATTGAAAAATAAATAGGCCTGAGATTCCGCATTCAATGTCCATCCAAGAGGTCGCCATCTCCAAGACTGCACATACACAAACAAGACTGCCAGAAACCTAGCAGAAAGCGGTGGACAAAGAGCAGCAAAGAGCAGGACAACGTTTTCAGCAGCGCGGCAGAACTGAGGGCATGCAGATGATAGTTTAGGGTCCGCAAAATTGAAAGGGGCCTAGGAACCCCCCTGATTTCATTTGAGACTGTGACAGTCTAGAAACCCACACTGTGCCCCAGGAATGAAGGCAAATTAGAACTAGATGGGCCCCATTAGAGAGTATAGAATCCACTCTTGCCTGGATTCAGCTGATCGGCCATTACCTCTCTCTGCTTACTAAGATGAAGTTAAATTATCTTTGGGGAAGACGTCATTATCTAGGGGCTCCATCAATTTTTTTTTTTTTTTGCGGTACCAGGGATTGAACCCGGGGGCGTTCTACCTCCGAGCTACACCCCCGGCCCTATTTTTTATACATTATTTTGAAACCAGGTCTCACGAAGTTGCGGAGGGCCTCACTAAGTCGCTGAGGCTGGCCACGAACCCGGATCCTCCGGTCTCCGCCTCCCAAGTACTGGGGTTACAAGCGTGCGCCACCACGCCCGGCTATCATTTTTTGTATAGGATAGCCAATGTTGCATCAAATATTGCTAAGCAAGACAAGAAATTGGAACATATAACAAAAGAACTAGAAAAATTGGGGAATAAAAAGAGAACTAATAAAAAAATCCAGATTGCAGAGCTATTATTGGAGACTTTGAAATAACAATGTTTAATATGTCCATGAAAATTAAGAAAAGAATGAGAAAATTATATAAAATTAGAAAACATACAAAAAAGAATTAAGTAGGAATTCTAGAACTGAAAAAGACAATAACTGAAAAAACAATCCAATATGTAAGTCTAAAAACTTGTATACAAATGTTCATAGTCATATTATTTAAAATAGCTAAAAACTAGAAACAGTCCACATATGCGTCAATTGGTGAATGGATAAACACAATCTAGTATATAACACACAATGATATATTTGTCAACAATAAAAAGGAACAAACTACTGATATATTCAACAACATAGATGAACCTCAGAAATACGGCAAGTGAAGCCTGGCACGGTAGTGCATGCTTACAATCCTAGCTACTAGGGAGGCTGAGACAGAAGGATCACAAGTTTGAAACCAGCCTGGGAAAATTAGTGAGACCCTGTCTCAAAATAAAAATAAATAAAGAAAGGCTAGGGGTATAGCTCAGTGGAGCTTGCCTAGCATGTGTGGGGCCCTGGGTTCAATCCCCAGTAAAACAAAAACACCACACACACACACACACACACACACACACACACACATACACACACACACACACACACACACACACATACACACACACACACACCCTAAGTGAAAGAAGACAGGCACAAATAAGTATATAATGTATCATTCTATTTATACGAAATTTCTAGAAAAGGTAAATCTATACACCCAGAAAGCTGATCAATGGTTGTCTGAGGCCAGGGTTGGGAATGGAGATTGACAACAAATGGGCAAGAATAAACTTTTGGGACTGGTGGAAATGTTCTGAAACAGTATTGTATGCTGGGCGAGGAGGTACACACCTGTAATCCCAGTACTTGGGAGGCTGAGACAGGAGGATCGCAGGTTCGAGGACAGTCTCAGCAAATAGTGAGACTCTCATCAACCTAGTGAGACCCAGTTTCAAAATAAAAATAAAATAGGTCTGGGGGTGTAACTCAGAGGTAGAATGCTCCTGGGTTCAATCCCCAGTGCCACACACATACACACACACACACAAAAAAAAAAACAGTATTGTGGTGATGTTTCACAAATACACAAATTTACTAAAATTTATCAAATTGTACACTTACATCAGGTTGATTTATGTATATAAAATTGTAAATAATATCTCAATATATATTTTTGATCTCTAGCTGACCCCTAAATCATACAAGTACTAGAAAAAAATCCAAGCATCGATAAAAAGAGTTTAACTGTAATTTGAGCTGCCACACAAGAAATAGATTGAAGTTTGAGTCCAAGTTTATTACCTGCTGAAGCAAAAAGATCAGAACTTGTGGAAGACTATAGCAGAATACACAATGTAATGCTAACAATGTCTAGGGTACAATCCAGAAATCACTGGATATTTTTAAAAATTACTGAATGTAGCCAGGAGTGGTGGTGCACGCTTATAATCCCAGTACTTGGGAGGCTGAGACAGGAGGATCAGGGTTCGCGGCCAGCCTCAGCTACTTAGTGAGGCCCTGTTTCAAAATAAAGAATAAAAAATAGGGCTGGGGGTGTAGCCCAGAGGTAGAATGACCCTGGGTTCAATCCCCAGTACCGCAAAAAAAAAAAAAAATTACTGAATGTATTTTTAAAAACAGGAAAATGTTACCCATTCTTGCGGGAGGGGGGCCAGAGATTTTCAAAAAAAATATTGGAATTAGCATACAAGGATTTTAAACTAACTTTTATAACTATGCCCAGTGAGATAAGGAAAAATATGGTGGTAATAAATAAAATGATAGGAGATCTCAGTAAAGATATAAAAACTATGAAAAAAAAAATTCTAAAATTTCAAATAAAATCTCATTTGATAGGCTTAGTAACAAAGTATAGATGACAGAGGCAGTGTACTTGATGGCAAAACAATAGAAATAGTCCAATTTGAAGGACAGACCAAAAAAAAATAGATTGGAAGACAACAGAATCTCAGAGAACTCTGGGACGATATCATAAAAATTAACAAATGTGCAATGGGAGTTCCAAAACGAGAGGAAAGAATGTGGCAGGAAAAAAAATATTTGAAGAAATAGCCAAATTTTCCGAAATTTTGCAAAAGGCATAAATAATTATACAGATTAAAGGGGGTTGGTGAACCCCAAATATTATAAATATGTGGGAGCTCTGTGCAGGTACATCATAGTCTAACTGCTAAAAACCAAAAAAGAAAAGAAGAGAACAACATAAAAGTAGACAGAAAAAGAGAAAAAAGGAACAATTACACAGGGTACAATGGTTCCAATTATCATAAGGTTCTCATTTGAAACTGTGAACCAGAATTCCGTGAAACAGTATCCTCAAAGTGCCAAAAGAAAAAAGTGTCAACCCAGAATTCCACATGCAGTCGATATATTCTGCAAGAGCAAAAGTGAAATCATGATGTTTTCAAATATAAGAAAATATGTCACCTAGCAGATCTGCTGAAATCCCTAACTGAAATTCTTCAGGATGAAGAAATGTGATTTTAGATGAAAACTCAGATCCTGTGGAAGGAATGAAGATACTTGGAGAAGGAAATATCTGGATAAATATAAAACACTATTTTTACCACTCGGTCTCTTTTAAACCCATCTAGGTGTTCAGGTCAACAATTATAAAATTCTTTGTTGATTTATAGTATATGTAGATGTAACACATATGATAATTATCACTGAAAGTGTAGGGAGGGGGGTAATAATCCCGTATGGTAGTATAGTTTCTACATTCTATATGAACTAGTGCATTATTAACTCTAAATTGAGAGTAAAAGGTTAAGTCTATATATATATATATATATATACCCTCAGAGTATATATATATCTGTATAATTACCTGGAATTAATATACCTGTATAATTCCAGTATAATTACCTGGAATTATTATCATTTTAAAAGCTAGACCTTTGCCTTATTTACCCTCTTTCCTCAATCATTCATCACAGAGAAGTGAACCAAGTAAAACTGAATAAATACAACGAAACAATATTTGTTAAGGTGTTTCAGATCTACTCCTTTTACTGGCATCACTCACGGCTGGGTGACAATTCTACTCTCAGAGCACAATGTTCGGCAAATTGGAAAAGTATAATCAATGGAGCTATCATTATTATTATTATTATTAGTGTCCCTAATGATGTCTGTGGGACACAGTAATGTCGGGGGTCACGTTTTCTGAATCATCAAAGGACAATCAGTTCATATTTAATGGTTTGTTTTTGAGTGTCCAGACTTGGTTTTGAGTTTCACTGATTACCTGTTTATTTATGAGTTAATCGAGATGGTGATAAAACTCAGTTTATAGGGCTGCTGGGAAGATTTTTTTTTAATCACATAAATTGCCTAGCATAGCAGTTGGCACAAAGAAGGTGCTCAATTTATATAACTGGTACGTATTGAAGGAAGTTTGGGGATTGATGATAATACAAACTCTCAACATTTGTAATCCATGACTAATCACATATATATCAATTCTGTGCTAATTAGAACTTCCATTCTCCAAGCTTGATGGATCACTGTGTTCTATAATCCTACTGTGTTATGAAAGCCATTTTCAAACCATTTGTTTTATGTCCACCAAATGAAATACAAGATCAATACTACTATCTCATCAAAGGAAATAACAGAAACACAGGCCAATAAACCCTTTGAAGAACCCTTGAGACCTGATGTCTTTCGGGATTCAGAATGTGTTGAATTTAAGGAAGTTGTGGATATCTTATGCAATAACCCCAGGGAAGTCTAGCAGTAGCTCTTAATCAAATGCATTAATAATTCTTCAATCATATGGATGAATATCCGCAGGAAGTGGGATAAAGAGACTTAGTTGCCACAGATCAGTTCCGGTCATATTTTCCCACTAAATAAGTTTTCTATAATATGCACCAATGTGGCGGGGGGGTGGCTTTTCAATTTTAAAATCGCAAATAAGGGACAGTATACCTGTGGCAGCAAACACATAAATTGCAATTGTCATGAGCCAGGCACATTTTAAATGCTTTAAAAATCAACATATTGATCCACAACAGGCCTATGAGATAGACACTATGATTATCCCCATTTTACAAATGAGGAAACTGAGGCAAAAAGAGATTAGAAATGTACCCAAAGTTACATACTGAAGAAGGCATACAGTGATGATTCTGTTCCAGAGCTTATTCTGTAACCACCTTGCCATGCTGCCTCTCTGAAATCTAATTTAAGCCCTAATTATCTGTAATGCAACACATTTAAAGGTCATCCTAAATAACAATTTCTGAGTTCCACTGAATATCAGTCAGCTTCTGGCCAAAGGGACCATTAGAACTGTAGAAAACTTCCAGGGCTCTATGTGCACTCCTGCACTGTGAACAGAAATAGAAAACCTCGCCCAAGACCTCAATATGTCCAATATCCACTGATATGTACCAATAACCATATTCGTTTTTCTCCACCATGCTGGCAGCGATGGAAATAGCAGAGGGTGAGAAATTGGTGGAGGAGGTGAACAGAATGGAAAAAAACATGTGAAAAGCAATAGAATCCCAAGTGGATAGCCCTTCTCCTTCCCATGTGTCTATTCTTTTCTCTTGGGAGAACAGGGTGGCTAGAAGTCACATTGCATGGAGTCACTTGGACCTCCTCTTGAGGAATTACATAAAAGTCACATCGGAACGCTGGGTATCGATTTAGAACATTCCTCACCTCTGATTCACTCAGTGTATTCAGTACAACTTGAAAACCTTTACCAGAATTTTCTGTCTCTTAAATTCAACTATAAACAGATAATGACTTCTTTTGAGGTCTCCGTTGTAACAGTGGCAAACCTTCACCTCTTCTTCCAAAATCATAGGATCCACACTTCCCAAATTAGTTTTCTTTATAAGGATATAGTAATTAGATTCTGTCCAAATACCTACTGTTTAAGTGATTGGCTTTGCAGTAGAGGACATTACTGTTAAAAAAAAGTTTTTGTGCAAGAGATATTTTCACTGTTAGTCAAAGAAACAAAGTATTCATTGTGTCCCTTGCCAAACCAGGTAAAGTCAAATCTAGACTGGGTCTAGAAGGTTGAAAATCATTTTAATTGTATGGCTATAATTCTATTGGAAAACAATCTACCTTCTTTTTATACTTGTGTTTTTCTATTCTCATTTCATGCCCTGGGCCCTCAGGTAATCGCAGCTTTGGGCTTTTACGTTTGAAAAACAAGTTTTGTGAGATTAGATTTGATTCTCCTTGGTGAAAATGTTAGCTCAGTGTAATATTATATTTATGGCATCCAGAATACACACAGAAGGTAAAGAAGTCTGGGAATCAAAGGAAACAAGAAATCATTTAATTCTAAAACAATGGAAAAGCTAAGTTAAACTGTATCCATCTGGACTTATCCGAAAAACAAATGAGAATGTAACAGTAAGTGAGATATCTCCACATCCCAGCCTTGGCCATCATCAAGAAGTATTTAATTTAAACACACACACACACACACACACACACACACACACACAACTTAGGATCAAATGGACAAAGTGAAAAAGGACACAACTACATAGATGAAACTTTCAAATAACTCAGTCGCCCCTATTATCTCTCTCCCCAAGGGCAGAAGGGCCATTACTGCCCGCTGTGGGAGAGTGAAATATTCTCCTCATTGAAGAATTGAACCAATCTCCCTCTCGTATGGGTGATCACAGCAAGGGTCAGTCCGCTAAGTGAATCAGGGAGAGAGATGGCCTGCAGGGCTGTCTGCAGACAGGGCGTGAAAGAGCTCTTTGCTGGGTGTTACCAGGGCAATCACATTAAGGTAAGAGAAACTTTCAATCAACTAGGAAGAAAGGTTATTATCCCAGAAGTCTTTCTTTTCACCTAGTTACAATTAAACATTACAGGTTAAGAAGAAGGAGGAGGAAGAGGAATCTAGCATTTCAACACAACAGTGGGCTAAGCACCCAGGTAACTTTGTTCATAAGATCTTATTTGGTGTTATCATAAATTCTGGGACTTGAATATCTTCTCTCATACTGATGAGACTAAAGTAGAGAGGCCTCTACGAGGCAGTTGTGAGGGTAACTTGTCCACCTTCCCTCTACTAATACGGGAACCAGGGAACCGTTGACTTGCTGAACAG
>PVJS01002874.1:0-14576 GCA_004027185.1 Glis glis
GTACTGGGGATTGAACCCAGGGGCATTCTACCTCTGAGCTACACCCCTGGCCTTATTTTTTTCTTCTTTATTTTGAAACAGGGTCTCACGACGTTGCAGAGGGCCTCACTAAGTAGCTGAAGCTAGTAGCGAACCTGCGATCCTCCTGTCTCAGCCTCCCAAGTACTGGGATTACAAGCATGTGCCACCACACCTGGCTCTACCCACCATTTCTAAGCCCAGCCAGTGGCTGCTCTCAAGAGATCCAATGCACCAGAGGAGGAGGCTAAAGTTTAGAGCCATGAGAAGATCCTCCTACCCTATCTATCTAAATCTCTCTTGCTTTTTATACAAACTCAGAAATTCTTTAAGAGGTTTAAGGTCTCTCCCTTCCCATCATAAGTAAAATGGAAGAGATAATCACCCCTGTGCATATCATTTCTATCAGTGCTTCTCCCATTGGCTGTGAGGGAGGCAGAGAGCAGGAGGGCTCCTGGAAAATGGGGGTAGCAAAGAGACAGGTGACAGACACCACAAATGGCCAGGAGGATGATCAGTCCTGCTCACCCTGAACTCTCAGGGACAATAGGAAAGGTCAACTTGCATTGTAGCATGGACACTGAACCGGGAAACTTGGGTATCAAGAATGAACTCCACCCTACTTCTCCAGGACCATCTTTTCTCTGGTCTTCAGTTTTCTGGTGAGCTGTAAGTTTTCATTAAGTGAGCTGTAAGGACTCAGTGACTCTAGGAGTAGTTGTCCTCAAGGACCACTTTGTTCTTTGGGGATGGACTAGAACATTTGTACAAGGCCATTTTATCACATGGATTTACAAGATGGCAGCAGGGGAAATCTCTACTTCCCAGACATTTCTTGGAATCCCTAGAGAAATAACAAACTCTTGATGAACATAAGGATGAAGGTAGACTGTGAAAGAGAGGCAGTCTTTGTCTCTCAAAGGGCTTATGCCCTAATGTAAGGGTACCTTCCAGAGCTACTGTAATACATGTTAGACCTGATCTCTGCCAAAAGAGAGCAAGCTCAGGGGGATCCAGGAAGACTTTAGGGAGGAGGCGATGCTGTAGCTGTGTCTTAAGGGTGAGTAAGAGGGGTGAGTAGGCAGTGATAGAGGAAAGGAAGGGCATTCATTCAGAGGGAATAGTCTTAACAGAATGCTCAGATATTTAAGGTGAATGGCCTTGTATGCTTGGGTATGAGAGGTAGGTTGGGGTCTGGATCAGTTCCAATGCATTCACTACTAATAACCAAAATCAATTCATAGTTGCTTAAACATTGAAAGTATGTACTGGGTTATGGGACGGAAAAGTCCAGAGGTAGGACAGATTCATGATTGGTTTCTTTCAGTGGCTCAGAGCTGTTCTTGAAGTCTATTTTTCTCTTTCTGTCTCTCTCTTTTACCCTCTTCAGGGTGAACATCATTCTAGGATGGTCCAAGCCAAAAGATGATTATAACTAATTCCTCCCAGGGCTCCGTTCTTCCTTGGGGATAAGGCTTCAGTCCAGAATTAGAGAGAAGATTGCTTCTGGGAGTTTTCTTGGAATATTAAGGTAGTTTATTTGCAGAAATTTCTCAATCAAAATGTCTCCTTTTACATCACTAAGCAGAATTAGGTCATATGCTCATCTCTGAACCTATCACTGTGGCCAGAAGTGGAGACTAAGCTCACTGCCTTAGGTCAAGTCACAGACACTACCCATATGTTCAAACTGGATCATCTTCCTCTAAAACCAGTGGACAGCTAGGTTCACAAAAACCAAGGTAGATAGCAAGAGAAGGGAATATAGATGTTGGGAGATTAGATAGATATTGTATATCCCACAGACTCCTTAACAGTGAGGGTTTGACACATGGCCAAGAATCTGCTGACAGGAGGATGAAGTGAGTAAAAAGGGGAGACTGAGTGTGGACAGTCCAGGTCCTCTGACAGAGATGGTGGGGGAGGCACCTGCTTCCTTTAGGGCAACTGTGGTAGAGTTTCTAGGTCCAGTTATGCTGGAACTGTCCCATGGATTGGTTGGGAGTTTCTTCTGGCACCGCTACTCTCGTATTTGGTTTGTTTATGGCTATAATAACATCCAAATATGGTTCTGGGGCCCTCCTGGAGATTCTGTGAGATACCTGTTTTTGTAAACTCAATTCTGCTTACATAAGTTAAAGTGGATTCTGTTTTTTATAACTGAGAACTCTGATAATTACTGATTTCCTTAATAGTGTTAGATGATGGAAAGTTACTTATGTGGTAAGGAATGTGGCCTTTATCATATTTTTCTGAAGAAGAACGCCTGATGGGTCTTAAGTGGGAGAGTGGTAGCAATGGGATAAAAGTATCAGTCCTTTTCATCCTACCATTCCATGGAACTGCTCCTGTCAAGCTCGCTAGTGACTAACATTTTGCCAAATCCACTGGTCACTTCTCTTCCTTTTTTATTTCTCTCTTTTCCTTTCTTTCCTTTTTTTTTTTTTTTGATTCAACTTCTTAGTGACATTCTACAGGGTTACTGTGTCTCTCCTTAACCACTATCTTCTCCTGGTTTATTAGGTGATGTATTCTTGTTTCCTCCCACCTCTCTGGCCAGTCTTTCTTTTTTTTTAAGTATGTACAATTTTATTTATCAATTGAAAATGAAAGCAGTCCACAAATAGATATTCACAACCCAGAAAAAGATGTATGTGCTTTTGAATAGAATTAACATATTCATGCTATATTCTACGTGGTGTGTTTTTTCTATTTCATATGTCTGGAAGTTGTATCCACTCTGGAATATTATTCCCAGTTGTTAGAAATTCAGCCCAACAAAGCAGTTCTCAGAGACTTTTATATATATATATATATGCTTTTATTGATGCATTATAGTCTCGCATCATAATATAAATCATGTTGACAGTGACATACATGCACACAATACTTAGTGCCCCCCTTGCTCCTTTCCCATCCCCTCTTCTCCATACAGGGTACTGAGACTGACATTGGTATTTTCACATATGTACACATAGCCAATGGTAGTAATTCCTTCAATGAACCTCACTCTTCCCCCTCCCCAACCCTCCCCTTAGACCACCTCCCTGGCTCCACTGAGGTTTCTCCTCCATTATCTAGAGTCCCTCTGGTATCCCAGTTACTCCCTAGCTTCTGCATATTAGAGAAAACCTATGATCCTTCACTTTCTGTGATTGGCTAATCTCACTTAACAAAATGTTCTCCGGGTTCTTCCATTTTCTTGCAAATGACATAATTTTGTTGTTCTTTATTGCTGAGTAGAATTCTGTTGTGAATATCCCATAGTTTTATAATTCATTCATCTGTTGATGGACATCTAAGTTGGTTCCACAATTTGGCTATTGTGAATTGTGCTGCTATGAACATGGGTATGCATATATTACTGTAGTTCTCTGATTTCAGCCCCTTTGGAAGGATACCCAGGAGAGGTATAGCTGGATCACATGGTGGATCCATTCCCAGTTTTCTGAGGAATCTCCACACTGATCTCCATAATGGCTGTACTAATTTGCAATCCCACCGACAGTGAAGAAGAGTTCCAGTTTCCCCACATCCTCACCAACATTTATTGTTTTTTGACTTTTTGATGATTGCCATTCTGATTGGGATAAGATGGAATCTCAGTGTAGTTTTGATTTGCATCTCCCTGATTGCTGATGATGTTGAACATTTTTTCATGCATTTATTGGCCATTTGTATCTCTTCTTTTGTGAAGTGTCTATTTAATTCAATTGTCAATTTCTTGTTTGGGTTAGTTGTTTTTCTGGCCACTCTTTCTTATTATCCTTTGCTAGTTCTGGACCTTGGATGTTAGAGTGTCCTAGGCCTCTTCTCTTCTCTCCTTTTCCTTTCTCCTGGAGTTCCATGGCTTCAAGCCACAGTTAACCAAGACAACGGCTCTTAAATTTAGATCCTTAGTTCAAAACTTCTGTGTACCTTTGGATTTGTGTATCCAGATGTCTATTGGACATTTTCACTTGCATGTAAAACGAATACTTTACGTGGAACAAATTAAAGCGGAACACTGGTTTTCTTCCCACTTAGTTTCTCTCATTGCCTCATTCAAAATGGTGCCACCATCTACTCAGTTGCTCAAGCCAAAACCCCAGAGTTGTCCTTGATTATTTTTTCCTTCTTATGTCAACTCTGTCAGCTCCATATCCAAAGTACATCTAGAGCCTATCTATTTAGTTTCTTTTTTATAACAGCGACTCTACTGGCCTCAGTTTCTGTACCCAATTCCTACCATTCTCCCTTTACTCACTACCTTCCAGCCTTCTGGGCATCTTCACGTTCCTGTAATACTCAAGCTTATTTGTATCTGCTGAATCTCCTCTTTCCTTTGTCTGGAATGTTCAGATGTTGGCATAGCCAATTTCCTCCTTGACCTCAGTTCAAATTTGACTTATCCTCTGATCACCCCACCCAAATCACCTCTATCATTCCTCCTTTGTTTTGATTTCTTTTTTTGTTACCGATTACTTGTCTGAAACAATATCTGTGGGTTTGTTTAGCATCTTCTTCTCCCTGCAGAGAAAAGCAGGTACTTTCTGCCTTGGTCACTGAGAACTCACTGTTCTGAGGAAAGTGCCTGGCTCCTAATGGCAATTGAATATATATTTGCCACTGAATGAGTGTATGTTGTAGAAAAATCGCTTTGGTGGCAATATACAAAACAGATTTGAAAAGAAGAAATCTGTGCTCTGCAAAGTTCTCTCTGGCTAGAGTAGCAGCATAGATCAGACTTAGAAACCCCATGGTCTCTTGGAACACCAAACCTTATATAGGAAGTTGGGTGAGGTGAAGAATTCAGGATGAGAGTAGCCTAGGAATGACTTAGGAGATCCCTTCATGGATTCCAACAGCTCAGCTTCTTTTCCTGTTGCCTTTGAGTAGTTAAAATGTGGCCAACATAGATTTCTGTATTTGGGTTGCTGACCCCACCAGTATGTGAAAGTGGAATTAGATGCTTTTCCTGCGGCAGCTCCTGACCCCTAAGTCATGGGCAAGTGCTTGGGGGACAGAGTCATCTTCTAGGAGCACCATCTGGCAGGGAAGAAGAGAGGAGAATGAGCCTGCAGCGTGGTACCCTTTGCTCTCGAAGTCAGAGGTTCTTTTGGCCAGCCTAGTGGCAGGTAATGTGGGGACAATTCTTTTCTTTCCATCTCTTCACTATTGCACAAAAGAGCACACAGATCTTCACAGAAAAGAGGTTAGCCAAGCTCCGTAACTCGAGGGTTTTTCTTTCTCTCTTTATCCCAGAGCCCGAGTTCTCTTCCATTCTTTTCAAAGCACAGTGGAAATAGAAAGGAGGCTTAGAAAAGTGGATGGAAGAAAAACAGAGTAGAAATCTCCTAAACCTGCAAAATTGCCCTTCTGAATTCTATGCGATGCATAGTTTATATTCAGTAAAAATACATATTTTTTTCAGGGCAAATAAGAATCCATTCCAATGCATTTATCCTCTCTCTCTTTCACTTTGTGGAGTGATTTGAATGCTCAGGACTTTCATTGTGCAGACTGAGAAATTGTTAACCTCATAATCGGGAGAGCTGGGTGATCTGAAAGAGTAAGCAAACCAGACTGGAGAAGCTGGCATGGTTCCCGTGAATCCTCATGGAAGCCAAGCCTGGCCAGTCGGCATGGACATTCCCTTCCTAAAAGGCGTATAATGTTCTACATGGCAGTACAACATATTTGAAAAGTGTGGACTTACAAGTAGGGAAATCTAGACTGTGGGCCTCACCAGTTGGGTGACCTTAGGCAAGCTATTTATGTTTTCCGAGCCCAGGCTTTCTTTTCTTTTTCTTTTTCTTTTTCTTTTCTTTTTTAATCACAAAGTGGAAGTAATAATACATCCTTCCCCTGTGTACAATGCTGTTTTGAAAACTAAATGTTATGTGAGAATGCTTAGGAAACTGAAGACTTCTGCATATCTTAGTCACTGTTTTCTGGTTTGTCAAATCAAAGTCTTAATCTAGATTGGATAAATCTATTCACAGTGAATGTTCATTCATTAGACAGAATGATTGATAATGACTTGGAATTCTGGATTCAGACCAGAAGACAGAAATAAATCCTCTTGTGATGTTTTAGAGCCTCACCAATTTTTTTTTTTTTTTGCGGTACCGGGGATTGAACCCAGGGGCATTGTACCTCCGCGCTACACCCCTGGCCCTATTTTTTATACTTTATTTTGAAACTGGGTCTCACAAAGTTGCACAGGGCCTCACTAAGTAGAGAGAGAGAGAGAGAGAGAGAGAGAGAGAGAGAGCTGAGGCTGGCTGCGAACCCGGATCCTCCGGTCTCCGCCTCCCAAAGTACTGGGATTACAAGCGTGCGCCACCACGCCCGGCCTAGAGCCTCACCAATTTAATATGTCTTAGTCTGCACATTTAGTATAGGTGTGAAAATGTGACCATTGAAATTTCGTGAGTAAATCTGGTTTTATCCACTCAACATTTTCTCAGTAAATTTTGTGGGTACAGGTAAAGTGTTTATAACAACACTTAGCACTTATCACGTGCTTAATGAGTTCCCACTATTATTATTATCATTGTTGCTAGTTTCCATGTCCTGAACTGGGCTTTGGGGTGGCATATGTCAAGCTATGGTCTCTGTCCTCTGAATGAGGACAGAGTCTAGTGAGAGAGGCAGATTTGTGAGCTGAGGGCTGCAGGTAAATAAAACTAGTATGGGCAGTCAGACACTGACTTGAGTCAGCCTGCTCGTATTTGAGTTCTACTCTTTCATTTATTAGCTAGGTTAACTTGGGCAAGTGGCTTAACCTTTCAAGCTTCATTTCCCTCATCTTTAAAATGGGAGAATGAAAGCATTGATATTAAGGTATCACGGGGTGAATGAAATAATTAACTATTAATTCATTTATTTATCAAATACGTATTGAACATTATGGTTGGCAGAATAATACCCCCCCCAAGATACCCATGTTCTAGTTCCTGGAACCTTTGAATATGTTAGGATGTATGAAAAAGAGAATTAAAATTATAAATGGAATTACAACTGATAATCAACTGACCTTAAATAGGGAGGTTACCCTGGCTTATCCAGGAAGGTCCTATATAATCACAAAAAAATCTTTAAAAGTAGAAGAGGGAAGCAGGAGAGAGGTTAGAGTCAAAGAGAGAGTTGAAAATTCTATGTTAATATCTTTGAAGATGGAGAAACAGAGCCATGATCCAAAGATAGCAGGTAGCATCTAGAAGCTGGGAAAGGCAAGGAAACACTTTCCCCTAGAGCCTGCAGAAGGGAAAGCCAGACCCAGGCCTTGATTTTAGCTCAGTGAAACCCATTTTGAACTTCTGACCTCTGGAGCTGAACCATAACAAATTCGTGTTGTTTAAGCCACTGAGTTTTCAGTAATTGATTACAGAAACAATAGGAAACAAATCCACATGTCTACCATGTGCCACCAGACTACGACTACATTCAGGGTGCTGGGGTTAAGAAGTTGCCCACAGGCATGTGCATATGTGTGCTCATGTACATGTGCACGCGTGCGCACACACACACTGCTCTTTTACAGTTTAAACTCCAGAACAATAAATAAATAGAGAAGTAATTATGTGTCAGAGTCCGATAAGTGCTATGAAGGTAAAATACAATCAAAGCAATGGAGCTAGAAAATGAAGGGCACTATTATTTTGCATAGGAATAGTCAGAGACAGATTTTGTAATGAGATGACATTTGCACAGAACCCTGAATTAAAAGAGGGCTTGCCTCACGTGGATTTCTTGGGGGAAGAACAACCTTAGGAAAGGCAGTTCCTTTCCAAGGGCCATTCCCAAGGAGGGACACAACCATGAACCTTCTGCAGCCAAAACTCCCAGCAGCTAAAGGGAATGAATAAGTTGGTCCTGAAGGGGAATCTGATTAGTGCATCGCAGCACCCACCACAGGAGGCTATTACAATAATCTGGCCAAGAGGCAGTGGTAATTTGTACTTGGATGGTTGCAGCAGAGATGGAGAAAAATGATCAGACTCAGGATATATTTTTAAAGTAGATATCATAGGATGATTTTCAAAAGGATTTTATAGAATAGTTGTGATGGAAAAAGAAGTGTCAAGAATGACTCCAAGCAACTGGAATGAGATTGTAATTTACCGACATAGGGAACACAGGAAGATGGACAAGTTTGGGGGAGAGAAATCAAGAGTTTAGTTACAGATACATAAAATTCAAAATGTTTTAGCATCTCCATGTGGAGAGATGTTGAGTATAGAGACCACAGCTAGAGAGGTAACTTTGGGAGAAAGTCATGCAACTGACCTAAATCATTTTAGGAAGTGGATGTAGACAGAGATCAAAGATTGAGTCCTGGGGAACCTCATCAAGTAGAGATTGGAAAGATGAGAGAGGCTCCTGCAGACGCACAGGACCAGGTGCCTGGTACGGGTCCAGAAGATGGTAGCTAACCATACAGGTTTATAAAGGGCAGAAGGACTCAGGCTAAGAGTGCTTGGGAGGACAGTTGCTGGAGGACTCATTCTTCCTAATCTTCTCACAGACCCACATCCATCTGTGGTCTTCTCACAGACCCACATCCATTCCTCTGCTATGAACTAAGGGCTTCTTTAATTTCTAACACTCTATAAACTATGAGTTAGGGTTTTAAGTTGTTAGAAAACCAGTATCACTATAGACTCACGGACTTAATTTTTTTTTTTCGCCACTGGGGATGGAACCCAGGGGCATTCTACCTCTGAGCTACAGAGCTATTTTTTATTCAGCCCTGTTTTTTATTCTTTGTTTTGAAATAGGGTCTCACTAAGTTGTGGAGGGCCTCACTAAGTAGCTGAGGCTGGCTGAGAACCTGTGATCCTCCTGTCTCAGCCTCCCAAGTACTGGGATTGCAAGCATGTGCCACCACGCCCAGCTTAATTTTTTAAAATTTTATCTTTTTACTGTGGGGAAGTATACATAACATAAAATTTACCATTTTAACCATCTTGAAGAATAAGTTTGGTAACATTAAGTACAGCCACATTTGTTTTGTACAACTTTCACTACTATTCATTTCCAGAACATTTTTTGTCATCCCATACACATTAGACAATAACCCCCTATTTCCTCCTCTACCCAGCCCCTGTTAACCACTGTTTGCTTTCTGTCTATGAATTTGACTGTTCTAGACATCATGTCTAGGCGAAATCATAAACTATTTGTCCTCTTGCCTCCTCTCTCATTTCACTTAGTGTATTATCTTCACGGTGCATTCATGTTGTAGCCTGTGTCACAATTTCATTCCATTTTAGGGCTGAATAATATCCATCATGTGGATTTGAAACCACAAGACTTAAGCCCAAATTCTAACTCCTTTACTTATGAGTTCATGTGACCTTGGGTGTGCCCTCTGCTTCTCGTTTTCTCATCCTTAAATAGTGAAAATAGTACCTACCTCACAGACGTATCCAATGGAGAATTTCATGTAATGGATGTGAAACCTCTTTAAAAAGATGATGATGCCATGGCTATTTTTAGCTGTGAGAAGCCACTGGGTTGGCTGCCAGGCGTTGATTCTTTTCTCTTGGCCACCCTAATGATATCTTTCCAAGCAATTCCTCAGCGCAGCTGCATAGTTGATCCAATTCACTTATCATGGCAGTCAAATAAATGGACTTGGTTGTTTTCCTGTCAGCTCCTCTGTGTATCACGTCAGCATAGCGTAAGATAAGGAGCCTCTGTCTCTGGCCCAGACACTTTGGATTGGTTGCCTTCTTTTGCATGCCAGGGAAAGGACAACCTCTGAGCTCTGGAGAAAACCATCCTCCCCTTGGCTTTCTGCTACATTGTAAAGCAACATCAAGCTCCCTGTTTCTGGGCCTGCCTCAGTGAGGTGGTTCCATCCTGGAGAGGAGGGATTAGTGGGGAGCGACACAAGGCAGCCTGGGCTGGGAATCGGGGGGGCCTGAGGGCCAGGCTGGATCTCCTACAGGTTGGTTACCCTCCTCCATGTAATAAGGAATGGGACTTGATGACCTCCAAGGTCACTGCTGGCTCTGGACTTCTATGACTTGTGAGTTACCATCTCACTTTCAGTGGCTGTTGATTCTTCCCTCTCCCCAACTTTTCATGTACTGTACTTGTCCCCTAAAGATACTCTCTTCAGGTTCAGACTTAAGCTTGATTATTGCCGCTGTCTCTGAGCCTATCTCTTCCCTCCGCCCTCTTCATTGTGATTCTCTTCTGGTCCAATTTTCTGCTGTCCTCAGTGGCTGGCTTTAGAAACATCTGCTTTCCTGATGCATGCTGAATGATTAACAGCATATTACAGCTTTGATCCTCACTTCACTTGCATTTTAAGAGAAGAGAGATATTCCAGCCTCGAAAGAATGGTCCTCTAATAATAGAGTCTAGACTCAGGGAAGGGAGATAGGCTTAAAAAGTGGACAGGGCCAGATTGTGCAGGCTTCCAAAGAGAGGCTAAGGACTTTGGACTCCATCCAATGACGACAGGGAGCCATTGATGGTTTTTAAGCTGTATCTGAGCTATATGTCTTTAAGAAATCATTCAAGCAGCTCTTTGAAGAACAAATTAAAGTGGCAAGAAAGAGAGTGAATTCAGGATCTAGGTGAGAGAGACCATGAAGAGGGGCAGCCAGGATAAAAAGAAAAAGACTAATTTAGGAGAATCAGTTGAATTCGGGCCCCAGCAAATCTGGGGTTGAGAGAGAGTTGAGAAGGACACCAGCATTTCTAGCTGGAAAGATGGATGCATGGTTTTGCCTGTAGCAAATATACAAAACACATGCTCCACCATTCCCCCTCATCACGCTACACTGCAGCTATGCCCAATTGCTCCTGCCTCAGGACTCATGCATTGGCGGATCTCTGTGCTCAACTTGGCTTGAATGTCATCTCTTTCAAGAGGCTTCTTGGACCACTCAGTCTAAAGTAGTCCCTCTGCCCCACTCATATTCTAACTCAGCTCTTTATTTACAGAATTGACCTCTAGTTGAGCTCATTCCTCAATTGGCTTACTTCCACTAGAATGTAAGTTCCACGTGGGTAGGAGTCTTGTCTGTCTTGTTCATGATTCTATTCCGGGCATCCAGAATAGTGCTCGACTCATGGCAGGTGCTCAGTAATTTTAAGTTGAACGAAAAGGAAGAAATGAGAAGAAGGAAGGGAGAAAGAGAGGGAGGGAGGGAGGGAGGAAGGATGGAAGGGATGGAGGGGGAAGTAGAAAGCTGGAATCATGTGTGATAGATTATTTCTAAAGATGGCTGCAGCATCATCTCCCGTGTTTGCAGTGCGACTTGCTGCTTCTTTCACGAGGCTGAGTGCTTTCACGCTCTGCTCAGGCAGTGCTTCTTCTTGGAATAGTGTCTTCAGAACATCATGCTGTGACAGAGCCCCAGCCATGCGGAGAGGCCCCATAGAGGGAGCGTGAGCACTCCAATCAGCCCCAGCTGAGCCCAGCCCCTGGAAGATCTGCCAGCTGATGCAGGCCTGTGGGTAACCCGAAACAAGAACCAGCCAGCCCGGCCTGAGTTGTGAGAAATAAAAACCACTAAGTTTCTTTCTTCACTTGGCTTTGAGTTTAAGGAACTAGTGAACATCTAGATCAAGTCGTACAATAGGAATTGGCTTTTATTTTGATTCCACGTATAAGTGATCATGAGATCATGCAGTGCTTTTTATTTTTTTTTCTTTGTCTGGCTTATTTCATAGCATAATGTCCTCCAGGTTCATCCAGATTATTGCAAATGGCAGAATCTCCTTTTTTAAGGCTGAATCACACACACATGTACACATACACACACACACAGACAGACAGACAGACAGACAGACACACACACACACACACACTCACACACTTTGTCCATTCACTCATCGATGGACAGTTAGGTTGTTTCCATATCTTGGTTATTGTGAATAATGTTGCCATGAGCACAGGAGTGTAGATATCTCTACGAGGTGTTGATTTCATTTCCTTTGGGCACATACTCAGCTCAAAGGTTGCTAGGTCATATGGTAGTTCCATTTTTAAATTTTGGGGGAATTTCCATACTGTTTTACAGAATGCTTGTACTAATTTGCATTTCCACCATTGGGGTACAAGCATTCTTTTTTCTCCACATCCTCACCAACATTTGTTATCTTTTGTCATTTTGATAGTATTATTCCTAAGTAGGTGTGAGGTGCTATCTCTTTATGATTTTGAGTTGCATTGCCCCGATGATCCATGAGGCTAAACACCATTTTGTATACCTGCTGGCCACTTTTACATCTTCTTTGGAAAAATACCTATTCAGGTTCTTTGTCCATTTTTTAATCAGGGTTTTTTTTTTTTTTTTTACTTACTATTGAGTTGTGTGAGTTCCTTCTATATTTTGGATAGTGACCCCTTATCACACATACGGTTTGCAAATAGTTTCTCCCAATTGGTAGGCTGCCTTTTTATTTTAATGATTATTTCCTTTGCTGTGCAGGAGCTTTTCAGTTTAATGTAGCCCTACTTGTTTATTTTTGGTTTTTGTTGCCTGAGCTTTTGGTGTGATTTACAAAACCCATTACAATCATTGTCAAGGAACATTCCCTCTAGGAGTTCCAGGTCTTATGTTTAGGCTTTTAACCCATCACAAGTTGATTCATGTGTGTGGTGCAAGATAAGGGGCCAGTTTCATTCTTTTGCTCATGGTTAGCCAGTTCTCCCAATACCATTTACTAAAGAGTAAACCCTTTTCCTATTGTGTCTTCTTGGTGACCTTATCTAATGTTAATACAATGTATATGTTTGGGTTTACTTCTGGGCTCTCTGTTCTATTCCATTGGGCCCCATGTGTCTGTTTTAATGCCAGTACCATACTATTTTGATTACTATAGCTTTGTGATATAATCTTAAATCAGGAGTAGGATTGCTCCAACTTCATCTTTCTCAAGATTGTTTTAGCTATTCAGGATCTTTTGTGGCTCCACCAGAATTTTAGAATTGTTTTTTTTTTTCTGTTTCTGTGAAAAATGCTATTGGAATTTTGTTAGATATTGTTGAATCTGTATATTGCTTTGGGTAGTATGGATATTTTAGTAGTAGTAATTATCACAATCCATGCATGTAAGATATGTTTACATTTATTTGTGCCTTTAATTTCTTTCATAGGCGTTTTATGGTTTTCAGTGTAAAGATCTTTCATTTCATTGGCTAAATTTAATCTTAAGTATTTTTATCATTTTTGATGCTATTAGAGATAAAATTTTCTTGATTTCTTTTCCAAATAAATCATTATTGGTATAAAGAAACACCACTGATTTTTATATGTTGATTTTTTTTTGGTATTGGAAGTTGAACCCAGAGGCATTCTACCTCTGAGCTATACCTCCAGCCCTATTTTATTTTTTTTTAATTTTGAAACAGGGTCTTACTAAGTTGCTGAGGCTGTCCTCAAACCTGTGATCCACTTGTCTCAACCTCCCAAGTACTGGGATTACAGGTATGTGCAACCACGCCCAGCTTTGTTTTGTATTCTGCTACTTTACTGGATTCATTTATTAGTTCTGCTTTGTGTATGTGTGTGTGTTGTGTGTGTGTGAAGTCTTTAGGGTCTTTCGTGTCATTCATTCAAACAGGGACAATTTTGTTTCTCTCTTTCTAATTTGGATACCATTTATTTGTTCATCCATCCATCCATCCATCCATCCATCCATTCATTCATTCACTCATTCATTCATTGTCTGAATGCTCTTTCTAGTACTTCCACTGTTATGTTAAATAGAAGTGGTAAGAATGGGCAACTTTGCCTTATGCCAGATCTTTTCCCCATAGACTATAATGTTAGCTGTGGGCTTTTCAAAAATGGCCTCAATTATGTTGAGAAAATTTCTTTGCATGCCTATTTTGTTAAGAGTTTTTAATCACAAAAGGATGTTGAACTTTTTCAAATGCTTTTTCTGCATCCATTGAGATGATCATGTGGTTCTTCTTTCATTCTGTTAATTGATTGATTTGAGTATATTAAACTAATTTTGCATCCCAAGAATAAACACCACTTAGTCATGGTGTCTAATCTTTTTGTTGTGCTATTGAGTTCAGTTTGCTAGTATTACATTGAAGTTCTTTTCTTGTGGTATCTTTATCTGGCTTTAGTATCCAGGTGATGCTGGCCTCATAAAATAAGTGTGGAAATGTTCCCTCCACCTCTGTTTTTTGGGAGAGTTAATGAAGGATTGGTATTCACTATTCTTTTAATTTTAGGTAGAATTCAGCAATGAAGTCACACGGTGCTAGGCTTTTCTTTGTGGGGAGGTTTTTGATTACTATTTCAGTGTCATTGTAATATCTCCACCTTCATTTCTTTTTCTTAATTTTTAAAAATGCTTTTATTTATTTTTATACTTTTATTGGTGCATTATAGTCTTATAGTCTCACATTATAATGTAGTAAATAGTGATAGTGACATACATGCACACAACAGTTGGTGAGATTTCCCCCTGGCTCCTTCCCCATTCCCCTCTTCCCCATACATGATATTGAGATTGGCATTGGCATTCTCACATTTGTACATAATGTCCATGGAAGTGATTTCTTCGTTAATTCTCCCCCCCCCACCCTC
>PVJS01002874.1:14676-80306 GCA_004027185.1 Glis glis
ACCTCCCTCACTCCACTGGGGTTTCTCCTCCATTATCTAAAGTCCCTCTTGTATCCTGATTGCTCCCTAGCTTCCACATATGAGAAAAACATATGACCCTTCACTTGCTGTGACTGGCTAATCTCACTTAACATAATGTTCTCCAGGTCTATCCATTTTCCTGCAAATGACATAATTTTGTTCTTTATTGCTGAGTAGCATTCCATTGTGTGTATATCCCATAATTTTGTCAACCAACCACCTAGGTAGGTTCCATAATTTTGATATTGTGAGTTGTGCTGCTATAAACATGGATATGCATGTATCACTATAATATTCTGATTTCAGTCCCTTTGGGAAGATACCCAGGAGTAATATAGCTGGATTTTATGGTGGATCCATTCCTAGTTTTCTGAGGAATCTCCACACTGACTTCTATAGTGGCTACACTATTTTGCAATTTCTGTTTTATTTATCAGTCTTCTTCCATTGTTCTTACTCTAGCTAAGGGTTTGTCAGTTTTGTTTACTTTTTTAAACTCAGTTTTGATGACTTTTTTTTTCTTTTTCTTTTTTTATGTTTTTATTGGTGCATTGTAGTCTCACTTCACAATGAGTATCAGTTTGGTGTTAACATACATGCACACAGCTCTTGGTGTCCCTCCCCCCGCTTCCCCCCCCGCCTCCCCCCCACATGTAGCACTGAGAATGATGTTGGTATAATCTCACATATACACATTGTTTATGACAGTAATTCCATAGATTCACTTCTTTCTTACCCTTCCCCTTCCCTTGTATCCCTTCCCTAGCACCTCTGAGGGTTCTCCATTGTCATTGGAGACCCTTTTGTGTCCCCACTACTTTTTTTCCCAGAATTTCTCTATTTGGTTTATTTCTGCCGGGATATTTATTGTTTGCTTCCTTCTATTAACTTTGGATTTGGTTTGTTCTTTTTTTCTTTCTAATGAGGTATAAAGTTATATTGTTTATTTAAGATCTTCCTTTTAATGTAAAAGTTTATAGATATAAATATCACTCTTATTACTACTTTTGCTGCATTCTATAAGTTTTGGTATACTGTGTTTTCATTTTTATTTGTTTCAAGATATTTTAAAAATTCCCTTTTGGTGTCCTCTTTGATTCACTGGTTGTTCAAGAGCATTTCCATGTACTTGTGAATTTTTCTACTTTACTGCTGTTTCAATTTATTTATTTATTTATTTATTTATTTATTTATTTATTTATTTTGCGGTACTGGGGATTGAACCCAGGGGTGTTATACCTCCGCGCTACACCCCCAGCCCTATTTTTTATACTTTATTTTGAAACTGGGTCTCACAAAGTTGCAGATGGCCTCACTAAGTAGAGAGAGAGAAAGAGAGAGAGAGAGAGAGAGAGAGAGCTGAGGCTGGCCGCCTCCCAAAGTACTGGGATTACAAGCGTGCGCCACCACGCCCGGCGCTGTTTCAATTTATTGTTTTATTTCTAATTTCATTCCATCATGGTTGGAAAAGATACTTGGTATGATTTTGATCTTCTTGAATTTGTTAGATTTGTTTTGTGTTCCAACATGTGACCTCTTCTGGAGAATGTCCCATGTGTATTTGAGAAGAATGCATATTCTTCTGCTGCTGGGTGAAAAGTTTTGTATCTGTCTGTTAAGTCCATTTGGTCTAGCCTTGTTTAAGTCTGATGTTTTTTTTTTAATTTTTTTTTTTTTGGTCTGGATGTTTTGTCTGTTATATAAAGTAAGATTTTTAAAGTCGCCAATTATTATTGTATTGCTGTCAATTTATCCTTTAAGATCTGCCAATATTTGCTTTATATGTTAGGTGCTCTGGTGTTGGGTGCACAAATATTTACCATTATTATATCATTGTTGAAGTGGCTCTTTTATAATTATTATAATGACCTTCTTTGTTTCTAGTGACAGCTTTTTACTTACAGTTTACTTTGTGTTTGTCAGTATAGCTACTCCTGTTCTCTGTTGGTTACCATTTGCATGGCATGTTGTTTTTCAACCTTTCGCTTTCAGCCTGTGTGTGTTCTTAAATCTAAAATAAGTTTCTTATAAATAGACTACAATTGAATCTTTTAAAAATCCATTTAGTCATTCTGTATCTTTTTGGGAGTTTGATCCTTTTATACTTAAAATAATTGTTGATAAAAATGATTTATTATTGCCATTTTTGTTAATGGCTTCCTGTTTGTCTTGTGGTTCATTTGTCTGTCCTTTTACTTTGGTGTATTTTCTTTGTGACTACTAAGGGGCTTACATAAAAATGTCTTATAGTGATAGTGGTCTATTTTAAGTTGATAACAACTTAACTTCCCTGTTTTCAAGAATTCTCTGCTTTTTACCTCTCCCCCACCACATTATATGCAATTGATGTCACAATATACAACTATTTATGTCATGTATCCACTAACATAATTTAGATCTAGTTCTTTTTTAGAACTTTTGTCTTTTACACTTTATATAGTAGGATTACAACTGATTTACCTGTCACTATGATAAAATATTCTTTTTATAGTTATAAAATATTCTTTTTAATGTACATATTTACCTTTGCCAACAAGTTTCATACTTAATTATGCTCTCATGTTGCTGTGTAGTGTCCTTTAATTTCAACCCGATGATCTTCTGAGATAGTCTTTATCTCTCTCATTTTTTTAACGGGAGGTTTGTTGGGTATAGTATTCTTGGTTGGTCATTTGTTTTTCTTTCAGCACTTTGAATATACCATCTGCTCCCTTCTGGCCTGCAAGGTTTTTGATGAATAATCTTCTTATGATATTCTTATAAGAATTCCCTTGTAAGTAATGTCATTTTTCTCTTGCTGCTTTCAAAATTTCCTTTTTGTCTTTAACTTTTGGCAATTTGATTATAATGTGTCTTTTTAGAGTTATCTTATTTAGTATCCTTTCAACTCCTGGATCTGAATTTCTATTTCCTTACTCATATTTGGGAAAACTTCAGCCATTATTTCTTTAAATAAGCTATCCATTTCTGTCTCTTTCTCTTCTTCTGACACTCTGATAATGAGTATATTGTTTCTTTGATAGTATTCCATAAGCCCCTTACACTATTTTTACTTTTTTTCATTCCTTTTCTTTTTGTTTCTAGATTGAATAACTTATGAAGATTTGTCTTTGAGTTTACTGTTCCTTCCTTCTACTTGATCTGGCCTATTGTTGAACCCACTTTACTGAATTTTTCAGTTCAATTGTTGTACTGTTTAGCTCCATGATTTCTGTCTTGTACTTTTTTTTATGTTTTCTGTTACTTTGTTGAGATTCTCGGTTTATTCATGTATTGCTCTCTTGAGCTTGATGGACATCTTTATTATTATTCTTTTGAATTCTCTGTTAGGAAAATCATCTATCTCCATTTCATTAGGGTTGGTTTCTGGAGGTTTATCTTGTCCTTTTATTTGGAGTGTATTTCTCTGTTTTTTGTTTCATTTTCATTTTCATTTTTGTTTTCTGTTGGTTTCTGTGCATTATATAAAACAAGTGCCTCTCCCAGTCTTATTAAACTGACCTCACCTAGGAGAAGGACCTCATCAGTCCACCCAGCCAGAGATTCTGGGTGCTTCTAACACCTTTGTGCTTGTCCAAATTACTGCCTTTTTAGTCACTGGGCCCTAGGATATCAGATTGTGCCAAGTCCTATCAATGTCCCTAGATAGGTGAGATAGAAGCTAGTTCTTTGGTATGCAGCTTGAAAAGTTGAGGTTTTAGGTTTGTTTCCAGTTCTTTCTATCCTCCGAGAGAAGCTGAGAGGTGGTGCTTATCTCTTACTCAGTCTTCACTAAGACGGAGAGTGATTCTGTGATAAATGCTCACATTCTCATTCTGACTGCACACTCTGAACGTGGGGGAATGGCTGCCGGGTGTGCATGTCTTAAAAAACCGCCTCTCTATTCTCTGTGATCTAGAGACACTCAAGAATGTATAGTCCTGTCCACTCCCAGAGCTAAGTGATGGAGGAGGCGTTCCTCTAAAATGGGAGCTTTAAAAGTTAGTGTACTTGATGCATGAAAAACTCTTTCCAGGGAGAATTTACAGAGCTAGATTTCTCTCTGAAGTGGGCAGAGAAAGGAGGTGCATAACATGCCCATTCTCCCATTCAGAGTCTCAGAGGTCTATTGTTTATCAGCTCCTGAATGAAGGCTAGTTAGAAACCCAACCCATAGCTGGAAAAGTGCGCAGACAAAAACCTTCAGGGAAAAACCAAGAGCTGGGCATTTTAGCCCATTTTCCCTGTACCAAGCCCATAAAGTAGAGGCCCTGGAAGAGTTCACACACCCATTTGAAACCACCTTCTGTTCTCTGTGATCTATGGAGACATGTGAATGCAGAGCCCTGTCAACTCTTGGAGCTATGTAATTAAAGAGGCAGTCCCTTGGGTGGGAGCAGTAAAACATGAGGTGCTATATGGGTGGTCCAAACACTGCCCTTCTCCAGGAGAAGCTTGGAATTGAGCATTCCTTTCTGATCACTGGAGTGGGGTCTGTGCCCGAGTGTGCCTCTGTGTTTCCTGTCTATTTCTATGTGGATATTTTCTCAGTTGCTGACTGAGTAGGAGTCCACTAGTTTCTAGTCTTCTCTCAGAGGGAATTAATCTGTGTGTAGATGTTTATTTGGTGCATAAATGGGGAAGGGAAAGTCAGGAGTCTCCTATTCTGCTATCTGGCTGACGATACCCCAATCCAGTGTGATTTGAGAAGTGTTCTGGAATCTGCCTCCCCAAAGTTTCTGCCTTCCTTAATTCTGCCTCCCTGACTCCACTCTTCTGCTTTTACTGTTACCCGTTTGTCCTAAAGTTACAAAGTAGATTCAGAAGCATCAATTCCAGGGTACTCTAGTATTAACTAACATGCATCTCGTGCTTTTCACTTTACAAAGTAATTATTCCATCATTATCTCATTTAATTCATATAGTAGCTCCATGGTATTGGTCCTGTTTTATTGTATTTTTTTTAATGTGGAAACCGAAAATCAAACTGAAAGTTGCATAGCAAGTTGGTGGCAGAGTGGAGGAAAAAGATTCCGTGGATTCTAAACTTCTGGGTCAGCCTGCTTTCAGTACCACCATACCCATTCCAATAGAATAGCCTATGAGCTTCTTGGAAACTGTTTAAATAACAAACAGGATAACTTCTCTCTTGAGCCATTCATTGTCTGTCACAGGAGACATGTCATATCATCTTTGGGCAAGGTCTTTACCTATCTTGTAAATTAAGTAAAACTTTCATGCTAATTTCCTCTCCTTCCTAGTGTTAGTCCTGGTTCCTGGGAAAGGAAATACTTTCACGCTTTATAGACAACCTTGGCTTCAACCACATCTTTTGCTCCATTTTTTTCTCCTATGAAACATGAAAAAGCAGATGTAAAGGCAGCTCTGTTTTTCTGTAAAGGAAGAAGATAGTGGTTGTTTTGCACCTTTTAATTTAGCATATTTAAAAGAATTGAGGCTGGATTTTGTAATGGAAAGATTTATTTCAGATTAAAAAATTAATGTGACATGCACTAAGAATACTTTTTTTTAAACGTCGGGACGCAAGAGAAAGGCTCTAGGGAGCTCCTTGTAAACCTCCAGCAACTCTCAAAGTCTCCCTGAGACCAACCAGACACTGTCTGAGACCCTGGCCCATCCTAGCAGCAGGCACAACAAGCCACAGTTAGAATATGTCATGGGGTGTGGTGGGAACATTCTAGCCAGGCTACTCATCTCTGCAGTTCTCTATCACAAAATGAAAGGCCACACCTGACTCTCCTTCTCCCCTTGCTGATCTTCCAGCATCATTTCTTGATTGCTCTCAGCTGCTTCTCACTATCAACTTGTCACCTCTTTCCACTGTACCCCTGGATCCCTGCTCCCAGTTCACCTTCCTCATCTGCTGAGATCTGGAGATGTCCAGTGGAGGCTACCCTTTCTCCCACTTTCCATGTATCATGGTTGTATTGGACAGGGTTCTCTAGATTAACAGAATACACAGAATGAGTATATTTGAAAAAAGGGATTTATCAGATGGGCTTACAGTTTGAAGCAACGTAGTCCCAGGTTCTGACTGCACGTGGAAAGTCAGAGGAACCAGTAGCTGGTCGAACGGTCTAAGAGCTGGAGTCTTAGGATCGGAGCAACCACTAATTCAGTCCCACTCCAAGATGTGAAGATCAGGAAGCTCTTCGGAGAAACGATGGTGGAGTTTCAGTTCCAAGAGCTGGAGGCCGAGAAGATCAAGAAGCTCTTCGGAGAAAAGCGAAACCAGCGGCCGACGATCTCAGGCGAGAGCAGATGCGTTTTTCCTCGGAAAGAGTCGCACACACTCTACGCGGCTTCTCCCTCTTTATCTAAGTCCGCACCTATCAGAATCCTGCTGCCTATATTCAGGGCAGGGCTTTCTCTTTAATCTGCTGTTACACACCCAAAATCACATAATCTTGGGTGTGTCATGATCAGGTCAAGTTGACAACTTAGATTAACTATCACAATGGGACTGGGAAAGGGATTTATATTACCCCTGGATGTTTTCTTATGCTTCTAAATGTTACAATTTCACCTGGTTAAAATCACCGTTTTGAAGACAATTCTATTGGCTACATAATCCAGTATCTCTTCTATATCACTTTCATCTATTAGCCTCCCAATATTACTCATTTATTGTAGACTTAGCACCTCATTCATGGTCTTCCTCTCTATCTAAACTCCTACCATGATAGTAGGAGATTTCAATGACAAGAACTAAACCACCCAACATCCTAGTTTTATAATTTTGTAATTCCTTATTTCTAGAGACAACCACCTTACTTCAATTTCAGTCATATATTCAGTGGCCATCTTCTAAAAGAGTTACCCTCTGCTATGGTTTGAATGTGTCTCCCAATGCAATAATATTGAGATATCAGACCTGATTAGAGGTTATTAAGCCATGAGGACTCTGCTGTCATAAATGGATTTATGCTGTTATTGTGCAAGTGGGTTCATCATTGTAGGAGTGGGTTGCTTATGAAAGGATGAGTTCAGCCCTCTTCTATTTCTCTCATCCTCTATTTGCCCTTCTGGATGGGATGATACAGCAAGAAGGTGCTTACCAGATATGGCTCTTGATCTTGGACTTCTCAGTCTCCTGAACAAGAAGCAAATAAATTTCTGTTTATTATAAATCACCCAGACTGTGATATTCTATTTTAGCAGCATAAAAAGGACTAAGACACCCTCTGAAGTTATAACTACCTTCAGGTTTCTTCATGCCCTTGCTTCCTCTAGGCTCTCGGTTTCTTCATTTTCTCCCTATCAAGTGGCTTTCTCGTGGCTTTTATTTCTCCTCTTCCCCTTTGGAACTCCATGATTGATCGCCTTTCCTTCTCAGCAACTCTCTGAACCTTTACCACTCTCTTTGAGTTCCATACATAACTGCCCACATCCCACACTACTAAAAGAAGATTATTTCTCTTACCTGACTGAGAAAATCGAACCTTCTGGAATCATCTCTCTCAATTCCAGCAGCTTACCATTCACTGCCGCTTCTTTCCCCAGCCTCAGAGTGTGTGCTCCCTCAATGCGGTCTCCTTCCACACCTGCCCTTGTTCATCCATTCATCACCTTTCTTTCCTTCTACAAAATCTTCTCCCTCTGCAGATAAAAATGGTCAAGTTTTCCCCGTCCTAACAAAACAAAACAACAAAACCTTCAACAAACACAACTGCCATTACTCATGTTCACCTCTAACTAGGTAGCTTCTCATCCAGATATCCCAAGTGTTGTCTACACTGCTGTCTCTGTTTTCCTCCCTCCCATTCTCTCCTCTACCTGATGCTGTTTGGCTTCTTGTCCCAATCATTCCACCAAAATAGCTGTCATGAAAACCAAAAATAGATTCCTAATTGCCAACTCCAAAAGATATTTTTCAGTTTTTATCTTACTGAAACTTTTTCTAGCACTTGAAACTATGGATTGCATCTGTCTTTGGCATCTGGGACACCCATCCTTCTGATTCCCAGGATATCTCACAATTCTGTCTTCTGTTTAGGCTTCCCTTCCTCTTACTTACTTATTGGAAGTATCCAGAATTGCCCATTGCTCCATTCTTTTCCTACCTGAGCTCTTCCATTTCCATGACTTCTACACCTCTAAGTTGCTAAATTGAGAGTAAATTTCTTTCATCTGTACCTCTCCCTGAGTTTCAAGGTGAAGAGTTTGACTACCTTTAGACCACTACCTTTAGACCACTCTGGCTCACCCCTCAAACATGACATGTCCCAAACCAGCTCATGCTTCTGAATTCTTCAATTATTTTTTTCTGAATTCTTCAATTATACTCGCCCAGGCACCAGGCTAAAACTTAAAAGTCATTCACCACTTCTCTTTCTTTTTTGTCAACCACATTGTATCAGTAGCTAAGTCCTTCCAAATTAAGTCAAACTCACTTGCTTGTTCTCTCCTCCCTCTGTCCTTCCTATATTGCTGCAGTGGCCTCCACACAGGTCTCCCTGCTTCCATTCCTAGTTACCTCTAGTCCATCCTTATAGCATAGTCAGCACAACCTAAGGAAATACAAATCTGACCAGGCCAAGCTCATGCTTAAAGCATTTAAACAACCCCCAGATCTCTAACATCTACAGATGACTTCAGCCTTACTCATCAGCAGCCCCCCTTGCCTGACCCCTTTTTTTTTTTGTTTCAGCAACAATGAACTGCAGAGTCCACACCTCCCACCACCCTATTTGGGCAGGATTCTGTGCTCTTATTCATGTTTTTCCTTCGCCTGGAATTCCTCACCATTTTCCTCCTATCCTTCACATGGCTAGATCCCATTCATTCTTTAAGATTCAGCTCAGAAGCCCCCTCACCACCCCCTGCCAAGTCCCCCCTGGCTGTTATACAAGCCTTTACTCAGAACTTTCATAACACTGTGTACGTGTCTCTGTCTAATTGACTTATGCTGTATTCTCTGTCAATTCTTGCACCGTATAGTAAGCTTCTTAAAATCTCATTCAACTTTATGTCCCTCTTGCTCAGCCGAGCGTCACGTTACTAGAAGGTACTTGGAGAAAGCATTGGATTTTGAGGTAAGAAACCGGAGCTCAAACTGGGCGTGGTGGTGCATGCTTATAATCCCACCATGGGAGGCTGAGACAGAAGGATCTTAGGCTTAAGATCAGCCTGATCAACTTAGTGAGATCTCAGCAATCTAGCAAGACCTTTCTTCAAAACAAAAAATTAAAGGGCTAGGGCTGTAGCTTGGAAATAGAATGCCTCTGGGTTCAATCCCCAGTATCACACATGCATACACAAAAAGAAACCAGAATTCAAATTCTTTCTCATCCATACATTATTCCTATGACCATATCTAAATCACCTTAGCTGTTTAAACCACACTTCCTTATCTCTATTCTATTTTACTTTCAAGACCAAAAAACTCTGAAGATTAAATGATAAACTATATAAACATTTCTTATAAACTTATGAAAATATTTTATTATACAGAATATGCAGAAGGATGTAAGGCAAAAAGACTTATCACAACATTATGGATCCTGTACAGATTTTAACAAGACTCCACATTCATTCAAAAATTTGTATAAGCATCTTTACATTGGCGTGTGCTATGGTTTGTATGTTCATGTCCCTCCCAAATTCATGTTGAAACTGAATCCCCGATGCAATAGTATTAAGAAGTGAGGCCTTCTGGGAAGTGATTAAGTAATGAGAGGATTTAATTACCCACATGAAAGGACTAATGCCCTTATAAAAGAGGCTGCAGAGGGCTACGCACCCTTTTTGCTCTTCTGCCTTTTCACCATGTGTGGACACTGGGATGGCATCATCTATAAGAAATAGGCCCTCGCCAGACACTGAGTCTGCCAGTGCCTTGATCCTGGGCTTCCCGGCCTCTAGAACTGTGAGAAATGAATATCTTTGTTTATGAATTGCCCAGTCTAAGGTATTTTCAAATAGTATCATGAACAGACTGAGACATGAACAGAATGAGACAATCACATCTTTTTTTTTTTTTTTGTCTCTGTGCTTCCAGACTGACCCTTCTATCCTGTTCTTCTAACTAGTTTACACACTTCTCAATTCCATGTAAAATTCAGGCCATGGAAAAGGACAATCCAGATGGGATTTCACAAACCAACCTGATTTGCCATAAGCAAGTTCAGGTCATTAATCCAATTCTTCCTCTATTGCTTGGCAAGAGAATATGAAAAACAGTTCCACTCTTCAAGGACAACTCCTGATTCAGATGAGTAAGAATTAGAAATACACAACCAAGCCATCACTGGAAATGATCTGCTCTGACAACCCAATCTTTAGAGTAAAGAGGAGCTTAGAATCTCTAGAATCTCCTCATTTCAGGCTGTTCTTCTTGTATAGGCAAGAAGAACATAACCATTTGCCCTTTGTGGTATGGTGGGCGCAATGTGGGTGCTCCCAGAACAGGAGAAGTTATAGGATGGGGAGGCAAAGTCTAAAATTTGGAGGTGGAGATCTGACTCTTCTGACTTCTGACTGAATGGCCTTTGGCAGGTTGTTTCATCTTTCTGAGCCTCAGTTTCCTCACATGTCACATGGGGATCACTCTATATATCATAGACTTGTAGACACAAATATACACATGAAAGAGAGAGAGAGAGAAAAAAAACACAGAGAAACAGAGAATAGAGCACAGGTATGCCTGTATAGCAGATATTATTTGAATTAAATTTATTTGAGGAAGAAAATAGGGGAAGAACTCAATAATGCAACTTCTTAATTTCAGGTTAGAGCACTGAGGTTTTGTTTAGACAATGGAGAGCCTTTGAAAGTTTTTGAAGGCCGGGCGTGGTGGTGCACGCTTGTAATCCCAGTACTTTGGGAGGCGGAGACCGGAGGATCCAGGTTCGCAGCCAGTCTCAGCTACTTAGTGAGGCCCTCCACAACTTCGTGAGACCCAGTTTCAAAAATAAAGGATAAAAAATAGAGCCTGGGGTGGAGCGCGGAGGTAGAACGCCCCTGGGTTCAATCCCCAGTACCGCAAAAAAAAAAGTTTTTGAGTAGGAGCATGACACATTTACATATAATTTTTATGAACTGATCTGGAAGCAGTGTATGGAGTGAGATTGAAGTGATATATCAAGAGGCATAAGAACCAGATTGGAAGCTATTGATGTAGTCCAGTGAGACCCGATGAAGTCTAACCTAGCAGTGTTAACTGAGAGGAGGAGAAGACCCAACTGGCAGAAGTGAGTTGTTAAAGACAGATCCAGTGTTTCCCATATTTGTGACTGGAGCATGCTGGTGTTATTTTGGAAATAGGAATCACTGATACATGGGTTCAGGAGGGTCTGCAATTTAGTGTTGAACCCAGATATCTCAGATGCTGAGTATAGAGGTAGAAAGATCCAACAGGTATTTGGGGGACAATAACTATCTAGAACCCTGTGATCAATATTTTGGTATACTTCATTAGACTGTTGGTTCCTATTTCAGAAGATTCTAATATTTTTAAAATGCAATCAGTAGGAATGGAGGATTCAACAACAGAAACACTCTTTCTATAGCTAACCTGGCTGGAATGTATCTCTTATTAAGTGACTTGTTAGGAATTTCTAGCCCACTGCTGTGCTACCCAAGTTTATCATACTTGCTCGCTGCTAGGAAGATGTTTGAATCCAGGCAAAATCCCATGCAAACTATTCTATCCCTGTCTTCCTAAAGCTCCTGAGTTCCACTCCACACCTGAACTGGCTGAAAACATGAGTGAATCTGATTCTCCTCCACCTCTGCTCAACAGTCTGTTCCTTCATTCTTCTTATCAAAGAATTCACCCTGGCTGCAGAGGCTGAGCCTCCCCAGGGAAAGCCATGCTGAGACCTACTATCACAGCCACCTTATCTGTGTTGTACTGCTCTGTCCCTCTTTAAACTCTCCTTCTGTTGTCCCAGTAGATACTGAGGTGGAGTTTAATTGTCTCTAATTCCCAAATCCCCAGTGGTGCCTCTGAGAAACACTAGGCCCGTATTAGCGATTTTCCAGTTTGGGCCAACAGTGCCTTTTATAGCCCCTTGCTTCTGTTGACCATTTCGCACTTCACATCCTTCTGAAACCCAGGCAAGGGGGACCCTGCTGTCCTTGCTGGTCATATCTAGCATCTGAAGATCTATTTTTCTTAAAGAGAGATTTTAGTGTATTCATCAACTTCTTGTAAAATGTATATGAGGATTTCTTGTGTGTAAAACATTGAACTAGACAATGCTAGAAGCCTCCTTGAGTTGAAAGAGACATATAATTTCTGTTTTCAAATGATATTAGGATCCAGTGGGGGATACTGACATCTATATAAATGAAACAAGTGTGGATGGGTAAGGGTGGGCCTGAGGAGGAGCAGGGTAGAAAACTAAGTGTGAGTTAAATTTGTGACTTAGCAGATTTAAGACTTAAATTTTATATCGAGGACAGGCACTTTTAAATCCTTTCTCTGCAGAAGAGCTGTTGGTGGAATCCAAGAAGGCTCTGAGGTCCGGCAAAGTTCCCATTTCAGTGCCATCTCTGAGGCCTATAAAGTGTGGCATATCCTTTTTGGCGAGAAGAGTGGCCAAGAGAACTGGTTAAAGGGGCCACTTTGTTTAAGTGGAAACAGAACAAACACACACATTTTAAAGCTAGTTAAAATACCATCATTAATGATATATGAAGGAGAGCAAGACAGTCCACTGCTTAAGTAATTATGTTCCTGGTATACATCTAGAATTCAGGCAAGGATTCTGCTGATTAGTTAATTCATTAATTGTTTTGTACTTTGATTGTTTTCAGACTGAGGATCTCATTAATGCAGTTTCTAATGGAATACATATTTTATGTAACATTCTTTGTGTGCAGAATGTGCGTGAATTCCTTGTGCATGCAGTTTACATTTTCCCATTCAATCTTCACACAAGCCCTCTAAACAGAGGTATTAGCTCAAAAAATTATTAGACTTGTTTCAGTTTTTTCCTAACCAGTGGGTAATTTTCTGCTGATTAAGGACCATCTCGCATCTTCAGGGGTCAGAAAAAAAAAACCTGAAGAATTTGCAACAGAACCATAGCAAAATCTCAAAAGGTTTCTTTGATTCTGTGCCTTTAAAAAAATTGTACAGCACCAACATTTGGGTAAATTAGGTCAGCTTGAACTACATCTAAAAGAACATCCCTGATGCTAGAGCCATTACTAGAACTCTGAGGTGCTAAGGGGAAGTTTCGGCATGATCAGAAATTCAAGAATTGCTGGGTACATGCAGAAGAATGAAGATTCACGTCCACAGGTCCAGGGCTAAGGAAAGATGAGGCCAAAGGGAGGGTCAGTGGATTCAAAGCTCTGAGACCACCAGTTGGATTCATGGCTGTGAGACTGATATGTGCTCTTTCTTGAAGAACTTCTTCAGTCTCAACTACGTTTACCTTTAGGTTTCTGTGACCAACTACTTTATCTTTAGGTTTCTTTAGGCTTAGAGGCAAGGAATGAGACCAAGCATGGCTCCGTGCAGAGGTGCATGAAGCCTGGCAGGACTCACAATGGAGGTCTGATGGTGTGAGATATTGTCATGGCCTGGGACCCATGGAAACATAAATTCTGCCTTGGCTCAGCTTCTTATTTTCCTTATGTTTTTACAAAGAAAAAGGTAAAAGGAAGATAAGTTCACACTTTATTGTTAGCTAGGATTGGGATCCAATCCAATGCAGAGAAATGCAAGCTGTGCTGGGCCATTTTCTTCTCTCACTATGTAGAAATCAAGAGCTTTAGCCAATGGACAAGCCAACATGCACATTAGCACGGGGCAAACATACGAGGAGAAAAACAGGCTCACTGTGTACCAAGCTGGTCAAAACTGCCTGGGCAGTAACCTAGGGACCATTGCTGCTACCTAGAGAAAGTCCAATTTATCAGTTTTTTATTTTATGTTTCATACCTTTTGTGTCCTGACTTAAAAAAAAAATCTTTACCTGCTCCAAGGTCACAAAGATTTTCTCCAGTTTTCCTCTAGGAATTTTATAGTTTTCATTTTTATGTTTTTGATAGATTCCTCAGGATTTTCTACAGATGTAATTATGTTTTATTTCACATGACTTTTTCAAGCAATGATACTACATGTTTGAAAAAGTGGTCCAGTTTTTGTCTTGGGAACTGACCAATACAATTACTATTTCCTCATCTTTGGTAAAGTCATGGGCAATACCCTACATAGATGGGGGTATGTTGGTTATATAGCAAATCAGTAGCCAGTAGTCACTGGCAGTCCTGACCAATTTCCATGGTTGAGGAGCATATGAAAGAGACTGGTGAATGCTTGTTATGGTTTGGATTTAGAATGTCCCCCAGACCTAATGTCGTAGACAAGGCAGCTAGGTTGGAAGCAGGGCTTGGTTATTGAGAAGGGGTCTCTGGAGGTGTGGCCTTGGGGACTCTATGTGTCCCTCACCCTCAGCCCTTGCTCTCTCTGCTTCCAGCCTCCATGATTTGAGAACAAAGTCCCTCTGCGTGTGCTCTCTCTGCTTCCTGCCGCCATGCCCTTAGCTTCACAGACATAACCTGACCTAATGTGAACTGAAATCTCTGAAACCTCCAGAACTGTAAGAAAATAAATCTTCCTTTCTCTAAGTTGTGGTCATCAGATATTTTGGGTCACATTCAGTGGGAATGCTGACCCCAACAGTGCTTCTTGGTATTCTTGCTTTACAAAAAGAGGTCGATGGGCTAGAAGAATAAAGGCCCAAAAGAAAATGAAAGTGTAAAGAATTTGAAGGGACTCTGGGTTATGCCACTCATCTAGCTAGGAGGAGGACTGACTTCTTAAAGCAAATGTGTCTGGACTGTGGCAGAATCTGCCAACATATCCCACCCTTAATGGTTCATTTGTGTGGACAAATGTGATCGGATCTCCAGATATTCTTCATTGCTGAGCAGGACACTTTGGAACTTACGGGCAATAGTGTGGCTTTATACTTTGCTCTTTCAGATCATTATTTGGAAGGATGATATGAAGACATAGGGTTTTATGGGATT
Organism: Glis glis; assembly: GCA_004027185.1. NCBI lineage: Eukaryota > Metazoa > Chordata > Mammalia > Rodentia > Gliridae > Glis > Glis glis. The sequence goes on from PVJS01002874.1 coordinate 29,689, forward strand.
GAATGACAGTCTAAGAAACATATCTGAGAATGGAATTTAGATTTGGAGATTACGGTGTTTGAAATGATAAGTTCTTAATTTGAGATGAAGGAGTCATGGCATTTTGGAAAGAGTGAAGGCTTTGAAGTTATGAAGTTAGGATGAAAATATCTCTTAGGGATGCTCTATATTTTCTTCCAGACCCACTTTCTACCCTTCCCTATCATGTCTGTGAGCTGGGAGGCTGGGAGGTTTTGCTCTCTTGCTTCCTGTTGGGTTTAAACAATGGAAGGTACTGGAAAGTAAGTAGAGGGTGGGAAGTGAAGTCAGGGTATTTATTTTCCCAGATTCTTTTCTGCTGGGCTGCATTTTTGTCCGTGGAGGCTCCTGACTGGTGGCTCTCTTCTATGTCTCTGTCTCCAGGTTATGATAACTATTAGCCCTTGCATGCCCAAGGATGGTAAAATCTTTCTATTTCTAACCATGGGTTATTTTATTACCCCTTGTAGGTTTCCTATAACTCCGCTCAGACCTTAGTATGTTCCCTTCATTAAACTCTCTTCAATCATCTCTTTGAGGATGTTATTTGGACTTTGACTATTAGACTAGCCCATTTGCTTAATGGCTTTGGAACTTTGAGCAAGTTATTTAATCTCCTGAGCCTCGGGGTTGTTGTTGTTGTTTTTTTTTTTGTACATAAAGTGGGGATGAAAATATCTCTTGCTTAGAAAAGAGATAATATACATAGCACATAATAGCTACCCAGTGAGTGGTACCTGTCATCATCATTATTAGTAACTATTATCACATAAGGATTGGCAAAATCATGATGTCCTTAGTTACTATTCTGATAAAGTTGTGGAACTGGTGACTACTTGTCCAGAAGCATAAAAATAAAGAGAAGAAGCTAAGGAAACACACAGTAAAATCATGGCAAGGGGTTAGAAAGATTTATTAGTATGTGTGAAATAGAATGATAGAATATTTTTATATTGTAATATGAGAAGGGAGCTATAGCTTTCAGGAGCTATAGATTTTATGTTAGGATCTTTATATCTAAATGGAGGTGTTCACCTTGTCAGAAAGGCATAGGCTTTCAGAAGAGGAAGTATAGTAGTGCTATGTATCACAAGACAAATGTCTGAATAGAAATGCATTGAGCTGTGAGTCAAGTCTTGAGAAAGGTAAAAGTATAATTGAAATTCATGGGAGTATCCTATACATCCTCCAGTCAGATGGAAAAAAATGAATCCCTGACCCACATTGCAGGTCTGTTAAGAAAGCAAGGTAGGTAGGTAGGTGTTTGGCTCTTGTTTGTCCATAGCTTGCTTTGATACCATTGATGGTTGCACACTGCTGTTCTGTCTGACTGGTCCTTTCCTTCTCCCATGATCCAGTCTCTTCTGGGATCCCACAATCAAATTTGGTGGGAAAGTCCTTTTAGCTGACTCCCTGCTCCCTTCTCTCCAGGACACATATGTCTGCCTAGATGGAGGGGTCAGAGTGGATTCAAGTAAAATCCCCCCATCTGTACTTGTAACCCCTTCCCCCAGAGACCCTCAGGCCCTGACCACTGACTCATCATGAAAAACCCCTCTTTTTTGAAGTAAATTATCTCCAAGAGATCTCCAATAATAATAATAATAATAATAATAATAATAATGATTCTTCCTCTCCTCTCCTCTCCTCTCCTCTCCTCTCCTCTCTCTGTCTCTCTCTGTCCCCCCCGCCCATGCAGTTCTGGGGATTAAACCAAGGGCCTTGCACATGCTTAGTGAGTGCTCTACCACTGAGCTGCATCCCCAGGTTCTCCTAAAATTTACTTTCTATTGAGTGTACCTACCTTGCCAATAACGCAACATGTCACAGAAAGCTGTTTAAATTATTTTCTATAGAGGATCTTCAACTCCCATATAATTTAGAAGGATAAATCTAGAAACCAAATGTTATCATACCTAAGCAAGTCTTAGATTCCATCCAGATTCTGGGAAATCCTTACTTTCCCTACAGTTATTTCTCCTAGCAAGTAGATGAAATGATGCAACCTTTTCCTGTACTTATGATCAAGAGGAGAGAAAATCTGAGAGAAAGAGCTTGTATTAACTAGAGACAGAATGGAGGAGAAATTCAGAGAAAAGATATTGCTACTTTAAAATTCTACAGTGGTAGATATCTTATTAGGATTGGGAAGATTACTGAGTTACACATTTTGCCTATGAAATTACATACAATCCTCATGAAGACACACCAAAAGTCATACCCAAATGAACAGGACCCTGTGGCTTCACAGGGAGCTCCAGAAACTCAGATATTAAAAGGGCATATCATCTGCAAATAAAGATAATTTTAATTCTTCTTTTCCTATTTGAATTCCTTTGATATCCTTCTCTTGTCTTGTTGCTCTGGCAAGAGTTTCGAGGAGTGTTGAAAAGGAGTGGTGATAGTGGGCATCCTTGTCTTGTTCCTGTTTTTAAGGGGGAATTCCAGCAATTTTCCCCCATTCAATATGATGTTGGCTTTGGGTTTCTTATATATTGACTTAATGATGTTGAGGTATGTTCCTTCTATTCCAATTTTCTGTAGAGTTCTTAACATGAATGGGTGTTGAATTTTGTCAAATGCTTTTTCTGCATCTATTGAAATGATCATGTGATTCTTGTTTTTAGTGTGATTTATATGGCGAATAACATGCATTGTTTTGCATCTGTTGAACCAGCCTTGCTTTCTTGGGATGAAACCAACTTGGTCATGGTGTATGATTTTCTCAATATGGTTTTGAATGTGCATGGCTAGTATTTTATTTAGAATTTTTGCATCTGGATCCACCATATGAACCGGCTATACCACTACTGGGTATCATACCAAAGGGATTGAAACTAGAAAACTACAGTAATATATGCATACCCATGTTCATAGCAGCACAATTCACAGTGGCCAAATTATGGAACCAATCTAGGTGTCCATCAACAGATGAGTGGATTACAAAACTGTGGGAAATACACACAATGGAATTCTACTCAGCAATAAAGAAGAACAAAATAACATCATTTGCAAGAAAATGGAAGGATCTGGAGAACATTATGTTAAGCGAGATTAGCCAATCACAAAAAAAGAAGGGACATATATTTTCATTAATATGTGCAACCTAGGGAGTAGTGGGGACACACAAGGGACTCCAGTTGATAATGGAGAACCCTCAGTGGGGCAAGGGAAGTGGTACAAGGGAAGGGGAAGGGCAAGAAAGAAGTGAATCAGTGGAATTACTATCATAAATGATGTGTACATGTAAAAATATACCATCATCATTCTTGGTACTTCATATGGGTGGGGGGAGGTGGGGGGGACACTAAGAGCTGTGTGCATCAAATAGATATTCATTGTGATGTGAGACTACAATGCACCAATAAAAACATGTTTTAAAAAAAGGACATGACCAAAAAATCAAAGATTGAATCTAAAGGATGATAAATATCTGTGCAAATGACATGAGAAGATCAAAAGCTCAGGATAAACTCTGACTTGTGGAGAATACTTAGGACATCATTGAAAGGCAAGAAATTCTGTTTGGAGCAAGCTTAAGAGTAAAAAAGCAAAAACAAATGCTTTGAGTAAATGATTTCAAAACCATTTTTAAATTGTCTTCCAGTTTCTTTACCAAGATGAATGACCTTATGAATGGAAAGGATAGGAGGAGGGGGGAGGAGGAAGAGGAAGGGCAGGAGGAGGAGGAGGTGGAGGAGGAAGAGGAAGATCATGGAAGTCCAAACTGGTGAAGAGACTACACATAAGCACCAAGCTTCATGCCCCCTGGTCCAGGAACATCATATTCCAGGAAGCTGCCAAGACCTTACAAATTTAATTACAGTACCACTTTTTGTTACCTTAGAGAAGCTATGAAAATGGCAGACATGTCAGAAGACTGTATCATCTATGCATAGTCATGATTTTCTAAAAGGGGAAAGGTGGGTTTTGTAGAAAGATTGTAAACTTAAATGTTTATGGAGACCAGCCAGCAACTAAAAGAGTCCAAGATGGCCATGTTCTCCTTGGGAACCAGATAGATAGTGAAGTTCCAATGGAATGTCAGTGCTTTCTAGGAAGAGTATTAGTTTACTAAAATAACTGTGATCAAGGCTGATGGATTAATAAACCAATATTGACCAGTATGGTCACTTAAACGTTTAGAGCCCAGGAATGAACTCAAGAATAGGCTATAGTCTGATACCTGCAGAGTGCAGGGAGAATAAAAACTCCTTCCTTCTTGGCTCTGTATTTTGGTTAATTTAACTAGGGGTTGGCAAACAATAGCCCATGGACCAAATCTGCCTGCCACTGGTTTGTGTTATGAAAGGTTTATTGGAACACAGACACACTATTCTTTTACACATTGTCTCTGGCTGCTTTCATAAAACAGCAGCAGAGTCAAGTGTTGAAGCAGAGATTCTATGGACTGAAAAGTCTAAATATATTTGCTGTTTGGTCCTTCACAGATATTTTTATTAATTTTCTAATGTAGCTAAACATCATATTAGTCATCTTAGTGGCCTCATTACACTGTTGAATAATAATGGATTTGCCAGGATTGGTCAATAAAAGCCCAAAGACTGTGCTGTATGATCTATTGTCAAACCACAGCTTCTTGAATCCTAGATTGAAATAACCAATTCAGGGAATCAAAGAATAGGGTATTAAGTTTATTCTTGATATAGTTTAGCAAGTTGTTTTAGAATTTTTTGTCCAGTGTGTTGATGATGCCTTTTAGCTTTGTGTCCAACTCATTCTACTCTTAAGGTAGGCCAATGGGAGCCCTCAGTCAGGGGCGTAGGGAGGGCATAGAATTCAGAGACCTGACCCATGATGGAAGTCAGGCGGTCAGAGGTAGATCTATCCAAAGGGCAAACTCAACATGAGGCTTCAGGAGGAATTAAAAGTCAAGGTCAAAAACATTATATCCATCATCATTGTGATGGGAAAAGGCAGAGTCCAAAACAGGAGGCAGAGCAAGAGATCAGGGTGTGAGCGAATGCAGAAGCAGATTGGAAGTGAGGCCAACGGAAGAACAAGGCAAGCGAGTCCTGGGTTTTGTCTGTGAAAGGGGTAGCAGTGCCCAGAGCTCTTTCTTTCTGGATACCTCTGGAACATGGTCTGGACCCACTGGAGATAAAGGGTGAGGATGAGTGGACAGGAACAAGTGCAGTCACATAACTACAGTATGTAGGGCTTAATTTAGGGCTTTACTTAGGTAGTATTTGATGAGACTGAGAGATCATCAGGTTCACTTGAAAAAAAAATTGTGGTAAAAATACATATAAAATTTATTGTTTACAGTTCAGTAGCAAAATGTATCTTTATGTAGTTGTGCAACAGACCTCCAGAACTTTTTTCATCTTGTGAAACTGAAACTCTGTACACATTAAACAACAACTTTCCAAGTCCCCCTCAATTTTACTTTTTAAAACAAAAAAATTACCAAAGCAGCCAAACAGAAACACTAGCAGATATTTAGGAAAATGTACTTCAAAAGCAAAACAATTAAGAAAAGTAGATGCAATTTGGTGGGTTTTTTTTTTGTTGTTGTTGCTTGCTAATTAGGATTCTCTTTTCCATTTTTGTCTTTGAAGAGTAAAAAATTAATTCCTTCTCCCATTTGCCTGCTTTAGCATTGAAAGTTTCAAGGGCCAGGACTCAGAGTTTTGGCTGTTGGTAGAAGAATCCCAGCTAGTGTCGTTCACAGCTGTGACTGGCATGTAGAAGAAACTTAGGAGAACCATCTCTTCTCTGGTGGCATGCCCCAAGGGCTTGTTTCAAATAACCAATTCCTATTGCTGCCTTCTCTCTTGCAACTAAAGAAATTCCTAGGGAATTTCCTTCTCCCTAGAGGTCTCTTTTTTTCTTATTTCCGTACAGCTTGACCAAAGCCCCAAAGAAAAGATTTCTACCACATGTATTCTACATTTTCTAGCATGAAATCTGGTCATTTTCTTTGCCCTGATGAGAAAGGGCTTTTCAGTACCAAAAATTACCAGCAATTCTTAATTTTATCTACTAAACAATTCTGTATATATGCAACTCTCCTATAAATTTTAGTGGTTGGTTTTTAAAGGTAGATTGTTTAATGAAAGTGCCCAGAGTAATTAATCTGTACACAACCAAACTTTTTTAAAAATAGAAATATCCCCCCCCAAAGATACATTATTGTTGTTTTAAAAAAATTCAAGTTGAGCATGGCAGCACACACCTGTAATCCCAGTAGTTGGGAGGCTGAGACAGGAGGATCACAGGTTCAAGGCCAGCCTCAGCAACTTAGCGAGCCTCTCAGCAACCTAGTAAGACCCTGTTTCCAAATAAAAAAATAAAATAATATAGGGCTGAGGGTGGAGAATGCCCGTGGGTTTAATCTACAGTATCACAAAAACAATATTCAAAAGTTATAGTAAAAATAAATGTCTTCCTACAATTGTATCCAAAGAGATAATCCCTTGTGTATTAAAAAAAAACCAACAAACATTTAAACAGAATTAATCAAGAGCTTTCACATATCAATTCAACAGAATGTCTTTAACATCAGTCATCTGTTGTAGATGTGGTATTAATGCTGGAGTTGCATTAATACCTGGTTCACTGCCAGGATTCCAGGACCTGGACTTCAGGGTGTCTCTGCCACTTACCAGTGGTATACCTTTGAGCAAGACACTTTATTTCTCTAAACCTCAGTTTCATCATCAATGTAGAGATGACAATAATATTTAATGTATCATCCTGCAGGATGATAGAATATAGAACATACAAAGTGCTACACTTGTGTCTGGGATACAGCAGCAAATACTCAATAATGATAGTGTCATAATTACAATCACATAGTATCATAATTACAATCACATTCCTTTTTAAATTTTTAATTGTAAAACACACATGACATAAAATTTACCATCTTAACCATTTTTAAGTGTATAGTTCAGTGGTATTAAGAACATTCACGCTATGTGTGCAACTGTCTTAGTCTGTTCAGCTGCTATAACAAAACACTTTAGACTGAGTAGTTAACAAATAGTAGAAATTTATTTCTCACAGTTCAGGAGGCTGGGAAGTCCACAAATCTAATTCCATGTCTGGAAAGGGTTTGCTCTCTACTTCATAAATGGCTAAATGGCACCTCTTTCTCCATCCTTGCGTAGTAGAATGGGGTGGGGTGTGGACAAGGTGACCAGCTCCTTCACACCTCTGTTTTAATGTCACAATCCTATTCATGAGGGTTTTGCTCTCATAAATTTATCATCCCCTAAATTTTTCATCTCTTAATACTATCACATTGGCAATTAAATTTCAACATATGAATTTTGGGGAAAAACATTCCAACTAGAGCAGCAACCATAACCACCATCCATCATTATATGAGATTATATGAGTGATTAATATGGCTTTTGTGCACTGTCCTGGAAAACAAACAAACAAACATGATTTTCCAGCCTCCAGTGTGAGTTTTTTTTTTTAGAATAGGTTTCTTCCTAATCTCTCAAAATCTTTTGAAATCTGTTCATATCTGTATGTGGCTAGATTTTGAAAAAATCCTTGGTGTGAAGTGTTCAAGACCTCAGACTGATTCTAGTGTTATCTGACGTTCAAAGCTGTAGAGGTGGGTGCTAAGCAGACCCGCACAGCTACTCCAGGGTAAAATTAATTCTCAAACGCCCTCACTGACACTTTGCAGTGTCTTCCGCAGCAGCCGCGGCTGCCTGCTGCCGGCCCAGGCTCTGCTAATGGAGGTTTATAAAGGCCTTCGCGATTCCTATGGTAACCCAGGAGAAAGGCTGTTGCCATGGGGACTAACCAAGCCTATATAAACCTGCCATCTCCATCAGACAGATGAGAACGATGTGAGAATGAATCCTTTGCTAGTTCACCTGCAGAAATTGCTAATAATTAGCTCTGTTTTTGGAAAAAGAATTCATCATTTCTTTCAGGTGGAAACTCATTCACATTTTTAGCTCGGAATAAGGGTTATTCAAAAGCTTGTGTGATGATCTTGGTGTCAACCAAAGTCATCCAGAAAATGAAATGTCTAGTGATTGAACCCCTCCCAAACGTCTACATTTTTCCAGTGACAAAACCATTTATCACAAGTATGTGAACTTCACATTGTTTTAAGAGAATAATGTATTTCTTTGAAATAAATTAGCCCCAAACATATGTCTATTAATGATGCACTTACAATGGATCTTGGAGAATCTGAGCTCCCTGAAGGCAGGGTCTGTTTTATTTAATTCCATATCCCCCGCATGTAGTCCACTGTGTCCCAATATCAGGGGTTCAATAAATGAATCAATCAATGAATCAATGTATTCCCTCATGTTGACCATGGCAGGGATAGCAAATATTGGTGCTCAAGCTAACTCTAAAAACAGTACTGTCATTCATTCACTTTTTTAAAAAAGACTTGTTAATGTCTTCCAGCTTCATTCAGACAGTAGTAGCACAATTCCTGCTTTCAGTTTGCTCCAAAAATATTAATGGAGCTAATCTTTAGAGCTATCACATTGAACAGAACATGGTTCCTGAGATTTGGAGTTTCTGACATATTCAGGGTAAAATGGGATTGATGATAGGGTAGAAGCACAGGAGATTTAACTCTGCCTGGGGCTCAGGGAGAGATCAGTTTGATCTGGGCCTTGACTGATGAGTAAGAGTTCCACAGGCAGGTAAGCGAGCAATGGCTGTTTGTAGGGGGAGGAGAGAAGCATCTAAAGCATCAGGAAGATCTCGTGTTGGAGAACATGGAGTGTTGAGAGAATGGTAAGTGTCCTCAGGTGGGTAAGCATAGGTTACCTGAGGGCTGAGGCAGGAGGCTGACGTGTGGTAAGACTTCAAGCCTAACATGCTATTCCTGTTGAAATTCTCTTCCAAGACAAGTGAAGCACGCACAGCCTGAGCCTGGGTTGGGGTTCCAGGAGTCAGGGCTGGGAGGGGGCATGTCCCCAGGTATGGGCTGTGAAGGGAAAGGTTCCACAGAATGCTGCCAGGGTGGGAAGTAGAACCAGGCCCAGAGCTCCAGCAGGAGGAAGCTCACCATCAAAGGGCCAGCCATTGAGCAGGACCCGAGCAGGCTATGGGGACAACTAAAGGGAGTAGCAGGCCTGGGAGGCAGCCAGGGTGGGTCTCTTTTAGAGCATACCTGTGCCCCAGCCTCCGTGCAGGCAGGACTGGGCTGGGACAGCATTGGGGAACATGAAGCCTTTTCCAACTGAGGTGAGACATGCTCAGGTCCCTGTTTTACAGACATCTTCTAATGCAGGCACCGAGTAGGAGGGGCAGAAGGGGGAAGCCCAGAGGCGTGGCAGGAGTTAGGGAAGCGATGGCCACGCTGGACTAAGCAGCCCTACATGGAGAAGGGCAAGGAGCACTCTTCTTCTTTCCCTTCAGATGCTCACCGAATGCTCGTTATATGCTGTGGACTGGGCTAGGTCTTGAGAATCCAGAGATGTCTAAGATAGAGGCCTGTCCAGGAGTTTCTCCAAGTTTACTGAGAGATTCACAAGTAAAATATGAATGATCATGCTGAGTGGTTGGCCCATGGCCGACTCTTAATTCTTGAGTGAGTGAACGAGCCCATTGGAATGGATGACTTTAATGCTTGGAGTTGGGGGAAGGGAGAGGAAGTGATTCCACATAATCTTACCTACTTTCTATGACTGTGTATATGGTGGTCCCAGAGAGCAGCCTGGAGGAGGAACTTTGTCCAAAGGGAAGACAATGCTCTCCAGTGCCATCTTTATAAGGGAACAAGTTGCAGGCTGGTGGGAAAGATAGCTTGGGGGCGAGGGTTCTCAGTGCTTACTCTTTGATGTATAAGGTGACCTGTGTCTTTCCTATTCAGAGGTGGCTATTAGCCATGTTGTTAGCAAGAAAAAATAATTGTTTCTTGCCTTCAAATCTATCCTTTTTTAGAATTCATCTTTCCCAGATGAGTAGCACTGGATAAACCATTCCCATATGCATCCCTTCCGTTATGTAAGCATTGAAGGGCTGTGTGGTATATTGGAAAGTGCAGAGGAGTAGGGGTCAGAGGGCACTAGATTCAAGACCTAACTGGTTACTCATTACCTGTGTGATTTCAGGCCAATATTGAACCTTTCTGAGTTCAAATTCCTTCCAGATAAAGTGGGAATACTAAGTGCTCTGCTTTCCTCACAGGATTCTCCTAAGTAACACATGAAATACAGAAAAGCTTTGTGAGGTATAGAGTACAGCTTAGCTGAGAGTTGCTATCATTATCTGGGCAGCTCTTCTGGACTTTCTTTAGTTATTTTTTTTAACTTTTTATGTTCATTTATTGGTGCATTGTAATTATACATTTTGATATATGTCAGGGTATGAACGTCATACATGCACACATTGCACATTTAGCCCTCCCTCCAATCGCACCCTATTCCCTCCCCATCGTTCTCAAACAGTGTGTGAAACAGACACCTTGAACCTTTCCTTATTCTAAGCTGACACTCTAGAAGTGGAAGGGTGGTGTTAGCATGAAGTTTGAAGATGGAGTAAAGATGTCTGTAGACTGTTTTGCACCTTATTTGCTCCCCTCCTCCAAAAAGACAGAAACTCTATTTTTTTAAGTTTGGTACCTTAAAATGTAATGAACTTAGCTAGGCATGGTGACTCATGCCTATAATTCTAGTACTTGGGAGGCTGAGACAGGAGGATTGCAGGTTAGAGGCCAGCTTCAGCAACTTAGTAGGACCTCTCAGCAACTTAGTGAGACCTTGTTTCAAAATAAAAAAATAAAATAGAGCTGGGAGTGTAGTTCGGAGGTAGAGGCCCTGGGTTTAAACCCAGTCTCTCTCTCTCTCTCTCTCTCTCTCACACACACACACACACACACACACATACACACACACACACACACACACACACAGTACCAAACTGAAACTGCCTCCATTTAGGGTAGACATAGAACTGATAGTTGGAAGCTACCAAAAGGGCAATTTTAGTCAATATTAATAAAAACTTACTAATAATTAGGATAATAAAAAAGATGGGAGGTGCTTCTTGGAGTGGCACCGAGGATTTTCTGGCATATTATAGAGAATTTTTAATGAGTTATTGACTCATATGTCTTATAGTTATTTCATAGATGTTCAGGGTAAAAAAGTACTAAAGTTATGCTGGTCTCAGCAAAATGATTTAAAAAGTATTATTTCTTTCTATATACTCAGGAAGAGAGTGTATAATATTGGTATTAGTTTTTTCTTAACTATTTTAAATATTTGGGATAATTCACCTCTGAAGCCACCTGGACCTGGAGTTTTCTTTATGGGATGGTTTTTTAAAAGCAGATTCAGCTTATTTGATGTAAATAAGAATATTTTAATTTTAATTTTTTTATATATCTGTTTTGGGAGGTTGTGCTCTAAGGATTTGTTTTTTCATCTAAGTTTCAAATTAATTGGCACAAATTTTTCAAAATATTCTCTTCCTAACTAATTTCTGTAGGTTCTGTAGTGATGCCTTCTTTTTCATTCTGGATATTGCAGATTTGTTCATCTCTCTTTTTCTCGTCATGAGTTTTGTCCAAAGCTTATTACTTTATCAGTCTTTTTCAAGGAGACAATCTTTGGTTTGGTTGATTCTCTTTATTGTATATTTGTTTTCTATTTCATTAATTTATCTTTTCTATTATATTCTTCCACTTTTGTTGGGAGCTTATTTTGCTATCCTTTTTTTCCCTAAGTTGTTGTAGAAGATACTTAAGACATTTATTTCACCCACTCATATTTTTTCTAATATAAGCTTTCAGACTTATTTTCTTCTTAATCCATTTTAACTTAAATTCTCCTGAGTCTTCATAAGCTGCATAATCATTATTATTCAATTAAAAATGTTCTAATTTCTATTGTCATTATTATTTCTTTGACCCAGAGATTGTTTAGAATTGTACTGCTTAATTTAAAGTATATGGGAATTACAAATTTATCGTTTTGTAACTGATATATAACTTAATTCCATTGTGGTCAGAAAACTTACTTTAAATGATTTCAATCTTTTGAAATTTCTTAAGGTTTTCTGAGTATCTACCATATGTAAATTTTAGTAACTTCTTATGCATTTGGAAAGAATATGTATTTCATCTTTGTCTGCAGTGTTCCATATCTGTCATTTAGGTTGGGTTTGATAATTACATGGTTTATATTTGCTTTGTCCTTACTGGTTTTCCCCCCTGTTTATACTGTTTATTGTTATGAGAAGTATATTAAATTTTTCCACATTGATGTACATTTAACAATCTCTTTTTAGTTTTATAAATTTTTGCCTTACATATTTTAAAACTATGTTGCTAAATGCTACATGTGAATTTATAAATTGTTATATCTTCCTGGTAAACAGAATATCTTATTATTATCAAAAATATCTCTATTTCTAGCAATGATTTTTATCTTAAAATTTACACTTTGCCTGATATCTGTATGGCTTCATCAACTTTCTTTGGGTTGATTGTGACATTTGCACAATATATATCTTCTATCCTTTTACTTTCAATATTTCTGCATCTCTATATTTAAGATGCAGTTCTTATAAGTAACTGTGGATAAGTTTTATATTTTTATTTTTATCCAATTTGACATTTTTATCTTTTAATAGTATTTAGTATTTATATTTATAATAATAATATATGTATTTGAATTTATACCCCTATTTTGTTTCTATTTGTTCCACTTGTTCCATGTTCTTAATTTCTTTTTGCTTTCCTTCTTTTGCATTAATGAAGTTTTTATTATTACTATTATTCTATTTTCCTTCTGTATTAGTTTGCAGGTTATAATTTTTTTACTAGGTTTTTAATGGCTAGCCTAACATTTAGAACATGCAAATTTGACATATGGTCTAATGTAAATTAGTACTTTTATCACTTCTCTGAAAATACTAGGACCTTAGGACACATTAACTCCATTTACCCACTCCCATATTTTGTGTTTTTCTACACATCTTTAAGGCTTCATAAGATAGTATCATCGTTACTAGATATTCATGCACATTTACTCACATATTTATTCTTTCCATTGGTCTTCATTCTTGTATTTCAGTGTTTTGGAGAAATCATTTTTCTTCTTTCTGAAGAAATTCCTTTAGTGTCTCTTTCAGTGAAGATTTGCTGCTGATGAATTCTCTCAGGATCTTTTCAATCTAAAAATCTTTTTTACTTTCCATTCACTTTTTAGGAAAAAAATTAATTTGAATTTATTTCAAACTAATGGAAAATTTTAATAATGGTGCACATCCTCTCACCCAGATTCCCCAAATGTTAGCATTTTACCACATTTGTCCCATCTGTACTATAGACATTATTTGGTACCATTAGAGAGTAAATTGCAGACAAGATGTCCCAGTACTCCTTAATATTTCAGTGTGTATTTTCTAAAAACAAATACACTCTCCTACAAACCTACAGTACAATGATCAGAATCCATAGACTCCATTAGATATCTGCCAATTGTCCTAAGAATATCTTTTACAGATCCAATATGTGATCTAGGATCATGTATTGCATTAGTCTGGAACAGTTCTTTATTCTTCCCTTATCTTTCACTACCCTGATATTTTAGAAGAGTATAGTACCTTTACTTTATAGAATATCTCTCAATTTGGATTGCACAATGTTTCCTAGTGATTGGATTCAAGCTAATATTTGTCAGGAAAACCATTGAAATAATAATGTGTTTTTAGAGCATCAAATCAGGAGTCACATAATGTTGACTTGTTCCATTATGGAGCATCTCAAGTTTTGTCACCTGGTTAAGGTGGTGTCTGAAAAATTTATCCACTCAGTTATTAATCAGTAACTATTAATACTTAGCAATAAACAAATATTTTATATTTACTAGTAAGTACTTTATAGGGTGATATTTTGAGATTAGCTAAATATCCTGTTCCCCATCAAACTCTCACCCATTCATTTTAGCATCTGATGATGGTTTTGCCTGAATCAGTGATTACTATGATAGTTACCAAATAATTTTCTAATTTCATCATTTATTCTGTATTTACTAGTTGGTATTCTATTTTACAGTAGAGCTTTTCCTTTTCTCTGATTTAAAAAAAATTATTTATGTTGATCTTGATTCTAATGTTATTCAAAGAACTATAATCTATGACTGACTGTCATTTATGTTACTGCTCAAATTTTCCCTGATTTGGCCAAGTATGAGCATGGGTGTTTGGAAAACCAGTGGAAGGTGGAAGGAGAGGATCCTTTCATGCTGTCCTTATCTACTTTTGACATGTCCCCAAGATTTTTGAGCACTTTTTTACTGTGGATCCATAAGATCCTGGCTATCTTTTACTTTCATTGTTCCATCCCTGGAACCCTCCATCTTTCCAAGATCAGGTTCTTTTTAGTGGAGAATGGCATTTTAGAAACCAAGACCTAGGCACTAGGTAAAATCATTGGTATGAATGTATCATAGATTCTGGGCCCTCTTGGTGGAAGAGCCAGGAAATATAGCCATACATACATCTGCACACATTAATCTATACCTATTTATATTAAAGGCCATGCATTCACATTGCTAAGTCCAAATCCAATCCAACATATTTCAATATTTGGAACTCCTTTCTTTGAAAATAAAAAATCTGGGTCCCATTTTTCCCAATATATTTTCTCATCTACTCAATCCCCAGTATGTAACCACTACTAGCCCATGCGATGTAATTGGGCTAGAAACAGAAGAATATTCCCCTTCTGTGTGAATGCTACTTGTGCCAGGGTGAGTGGCTTTGTGAGTGAGAGGCCAGATTTTAGGTCCCACATTCCCCTCAGCTGGTAGCCTGTGTGCAGGGAACAACTTTCGTAACCTGCAGTAACCCTGTAAATTTTAGAGTCTGTGCTCTTGACAGTTATCCCATAATTCTTATTTTAGTGTAATTAAAATTAATGTGTGACACTGACAGAAATGGCACAAAGATAAAGCAATTTGGGTCCAATAAACCATTTCATTTTATTTTTGCTTAACTAAAGTCTCTTGTGTGGTTTCTCTAAAGTTAATTATATTTTTAGGACTAGAAGGCTCAAAGGAAAATTTGGATGTGTTACCCTGCTCTGCTAAGCCCTGGTGTTACTGCAGCTGGCACATGGCATGCCTTTGGGTTCAGATAGTTTAGAAAAGATAAAGTTAGGGGAAAACCACTAAGGAATCAAGTGCCATGATTGGGAAGATGTGACATAGAAGGAAGGAAGGAGAGAGCTCTAAGTATATCGGTTCAGAAATATATAGAAGGAAGGTGAGGGGACCCTGACTGGCCTATAAAGCACTTCAAGGGGATTATGCAACTCCTTGATTTCCTTATTTCCTAAATTTCTGGAAAGCACTCACAGAGAGGGGAATACATTTTTACAGTTCAACTTGAATGTCATTGCCTTCAATGAAATCTTATGTAGTTCTATAGCCCTAGCTCCAAATCATGCCAGAAATGTGGGTGTCAGGTGTCACAAACCTAAGCCATAGTGAAGAGGAAGGAAAGTCTTATCCAGAATTATTATAAGGGCCTTGGGCATGGTGGCTCAAAGAATTACAACTAGTATCTATGAGGCACTTACTATGTGACAAGCATTGTTCTACATGCTTTCCGCGTGTTCACTCGTGTTTCCTCACAACTGCACTATGAGTGAGGCGCATTATTATCATCATTGTTTAGATGAGATAACAGACTCAGAAAAATTGGGTAACTTACCTAGGATGACGTGGTTATGGGGTGATCATGTGGTTGTTCCAGAACCAGGAAATAAACCTGGGAGCGTGACTCTGGGGCCTTATCAGTGTACTGGTGATGGGGAGGGGAAGTGAGGCCTCCCAATAGTCCTCTTTCCTCCAGGATCCCTGATTGTCCAGGAGGAAGTACTCTTTCAGAGGTTAGCCAAGCACCAGGACAGGAAAGGTGTTTAGAGCTCCAGAGGGAGGGGACAGGAGAGCGTTTGCGATGACAGAACCAGAGCCAGATTGAGACACAGGGGCCCATTTGGAAAGGAGAATCTCTAAATATTTGTTCAATATTTATCTAGTAAAGTCTGGGAGCAACTGACATTCTAGCAATAAAAATGATGTGCCTCTTTCTTTTTGTTAAAAATAAAAGATTTATTATATCTACTCAATGTATCACTAACACTTTAACTTATTTGGAGTTTTCTAGAAATTGTGTTTTTAATAATTGGATAACTTTTTTTGGTGCTAGGGGGCAAACCCAGAAGCATTCTACCCTCAAGACACACCTCCTATTTCATTTTTTATTTTGAAACAGAGTCTTGTTAAGTCACTGAGGCAGGCCTCAAACCTGCGATCTTCTTGTCTCAGTCTTTCCAGTACTGGGATTACAGGTGTGTGCCACCCCACCTGACTTAAGAATTGGATAACATTTTTAGGAGGTATGTCAAAGAGTTTAATATTTAGATAATAAACCAAGTTCAGTGGTGCATGCCTGTAATCCTAGTACTTGGGAGCCTGAGTCAGGAGGTTCGCAGGTTCAAGGCCAACCTCAGCAACTTAGCAAGACCCTCAGCAACTTAGTGAGACCCTGTTTCAAAATAAAAGATAAAAAGGACTGGGGGGTGTAGCTTGGAAGTAGAATGCTCCTGTGTTCAATTCTCAGTACTAAAAAATTTAGATAATAGAACAAATAATAAAATAGAAATAAATCACTCCCAGTGAGCGAATACTATGCTATGTGATTTAAAATTTTAGACTATTAGCTAGCTGGTCTCAAAGTTGGTAGTTCATCCAGTAGTTGTTTTTTATACTGTACAGGCAAAAACCTAAAATATTCACTTTGGGTTAGTTAATTCTAGCTAAGAATATTTTTAAAATTTCTACTCCAATCTACTTCCTATGTTGGTTTCAATTAGTCCAATTTATATGTTGGTTATTTAAGGAAGTTAGGTGGAAACCTGAGTTGGCTGGTACCATATTCCTATTTATTCCAGTGATGTTTTATCATCCCTTATAGATTGGTATCCAAAGCAACTAGAGATAGAATAGGTTATAGCAAGCTGTAAAGAAACTGGATGTTAATCTCATCTAACACATCTGAAAGTTTGAATCTTCTCCTTAGAAATGATTTCATTGGCTGGGCAACTTTAGTCAGTATATGGTGCTATGGTTTGAATGCACCCAAAGTTCATGTGTGTGGAACTTAATTGCAAATCCGTTCATGGTATTTGGAGGTGAAACTTTCAGGAGATAATTAGATAAGGTCATGAGGGTTAGGGCCTCAGGGTGGCATTAGTGGCTTTGTAAGAACAGGAAAAGAGATCCAAGCTAGCAGGCTTGCTCTGTCTTGCCATAGTATGCCTTCTGCCATGTTATGATGTAGCAACAAGGCCTGTACCAGATGTGAGCAGATGCTGGGACCATGTTCTTGGTCCTCCCAGGGTCCAGAACAATGAGCCAAATAATCTTGTATTCTTTAAAAATTACCTAGTTCGTAGTGTTCTGTTACAGCAACAAAAGATGGGCTAAGACATATGGCGAAACAGTAAAGTGAATCACTAGGTGAGAGCTTAAACTGTTGACATGCTATATCTCTCTCAAACATTAGAGTCTGTGAGTCCATGGCTTTGTGTAGGGATGTTCCAGGACAAGAGGAAGATGCCTGAGCCCTTACTGAGCCTAGTTCAATGTGTTGAGTGCCAAGATCAATTCATGAACCTGCACAGTTGAGATGAAGAGATAAGCTAGGTATATCCACCTTGGAGGCCACAATGCACAGGCAAAAGTAAGGGGAGGGGTGACTTCTCAAGCATTGGTCTAGAAATACTGGTCTTGTCTTAAGGTGCCCAGAGAACGAGAATTATCTTCATCAAGCTGCCATCATCATGATCATGATCATGATCATGACCATCATCATCATCATCATCTCATCACCAGTACCACCACCACCATCATTTCAAGAATTAGCACTTAATGCAACTTCTAATTGGTCAGTTTCCACTTAATGTCTGCCTTTGGTTTATTTCTTTGACTTTGTAGTCCCTTGGGATTTATCTTTCTTTTGAGCCCATGTATAAATATATTGTATATAATATGAATCTAACATATATCCATTATATAATATATATATATATATATATATATATATATATGTTAAACATTTGTTTCTATATTGCCCAGCATGTATGCATTGGAAGTGGGGAGAAGAATCAGTTGATTCTAGCTTGGTCTACCATGTTGCTGGCTTCCTCCATAGAAATTCATTCATCCATTTAACAAGCATTTAGTGAATGCCTCCTGTATGGTAGGCACCACTTTAGGAATTAGGGATAATATACCAAAGAAAAATCTTTGCCTTTGTGAAGCTTAGATTCCTGAAGAAAAATACTCAGGACTTACAACATGATAGAAAACCATTCTAGGTTTTACATATATTAACTCAATGAATAATCAAAATCACCTTGTGAAGGAGATGCCATTATTATCTGCATTTTACAAATGAGGAAACTGAGTCATATAGAGGTTAAAGTCACCTGCCCAAGGTCACACAGGTAGTAAGCGGTATAGTTGGGATGCAAACCAAGACCGTGTGGGTGCTGAGTTCATGGTTTAGTTACTACTCTGTATGGCCTTTCTTAATGGGAATCTGCCCCTAGAATATAGTGAGCTCTTAATTATTTGTTGACTGATTAAATGAAATGAATGAATACTGCACTACATCATCTGCTATCTGTCTGTCCTCTAGTAGATTCTGAGCTCTGTGAGGATAAGAACAATGTCTTCTTTGATTTCGTGTTTATACTACCATGCACAGGACCTGCATGGAATACCTGCTCAGTAAAACATTGAACTTTGGAATGAATGAACCACCAAATGATTCCTATAATGGCAATGCTTCTCAACTCTGGCATGCAGAAGAGTCCCTGGGAGTCTGGAAAAATAAAGACACCTGGACTACAGGTGGTCTGCACAGGCTCCTCAGGTGGTCTGCACACGCCTCTGGCCACTCGCTATAGGGGCTGCCAGTGAGTGACAGAGCCACAGGGCACCATGCGGTCATTTTTTCGGCACCATCTTGTTGATGGGTCACCAAAGTCATAAAGTTTCAAAACTCTTATACCTCATTTTAGAGAAAACCCTTGAAAATATACAAGGAGTGATTTACTACTCAGGGAACCCCAGAAAATTGCTGTCTATACATACAGTAACTCAGGCCCTTAGAATCTCTTAAGATCATTATCTCAGATTTGATGGTCCATAGATTGTTATAAAGTGCTACTTTCTGCCATCTAACATTGCTGAGCAAGGCACCTGCAGTCTTATTTGAACACATTTTAATTCCTGTTTTGATTGTTGCAGCAGCAGCATTGATTTTGGGGGGTCTTAATATAGGTATTTATGCTAAAACATTCAGATACCAGAAGTTAAGAAAGTGGAGAACTATTACATAATAAAATGAACACTGCGTAAAGAATTCTTCCTCTTAATTGGTCCCCAGTGTTCTCATCTCTAAATGAGAAGGTTGGATTAGATGATCTCTAAGTCTTTCCACTTCATTTGTAATAATAGCTATCATTTATTGCATGCCTACTGTATGCCAACCTCTATTTTGGGAATCTACCTTCATTTTATCTAGTAGCTAATTATCAGAATAAAGTGACAACATAGTCATTATATTCCCAGGGAGAGGTACTGTTTATTCATTTATTTATCATCTATTGATAGCTTATTGTGTGCTAGGCATCAGGTTAGATACTGGGTACTTTGCCCAGTATCTGGGCATCTGGGACATCAGTTGCCCAATATCACAAAGATAGGGAGTAATGGGATAGGAATCAACCCCAGGTTTGTTACATCTCACATTTTTCTTCTAAGATTCTGTGTCTGCAAAATAAATGTGAGGTCACAGATTTTATTCCTAATTCCTATGCCAGTGATTGCTTGGGCTACACATTAGAATCATCTAAACCCTCCTTCAAACCAATTATCTAAATGTCGCTGGGGGAGGTGGAGGGAGAAATATTTTGCTTTAGCAATTCCCCAGGTGATTCAAATGTGCTGCCAGTGTTGAAAGCCAAATCCTGTAGATTCTAATTTTATGAAAAAAACTTTAGTTCTAATTGTGGTAAAATACACATAAAAATCTACCATGCTAACCATTTTTTTTTACCTTTTTTTTTTTTAATCAGAGTTTTGCTAGGCTGCTGAGAGTCTTACTAAGTTGCTGAGGTTGGTCTCGAACCTGTCTCCCTGTCTGATTCCCAAGTACTGGGATTGCAGGCATGTGCCAACATGCCCAGTTCACCCTAACCGTTTTTAAGTGTACGGTTCAGTGTTGAGTAGACTCTGTTGTTGTATAACTAACTTTCAGAATTCTTTTCATCTTCCCAAATTGAAGCTCTGTATCCATTAAACAGCTTCGCATCCTCCTCTCCCTCTATTCCATGGAAACCAGTATTCTATTTTCTGCCTTTATGACTTGCCTTTTCTAGGTATTTCATATAAGTGGAATTAAATGGTATTAATCTTTTTTGTGACTGGCTTATTTCACTTAGCATAATGTCCCCAGGATCATACAGGTTGTAGTGTGTCAGAATTTCCTTTTTTTTAGCTGAGCATGGTGGTGCACGCTTGGAATCCCAGTACTTGGGAGGCTGAGACTGGAGGATCTGGGTTCACGGGCAGCCTCAGCTACTTAGTGAGGCCCTCCGCAACTTAGTGAGACCCTGTTTCAAAATAAAGAATAAAAAATAGGGCTGGGATTGTAGCCTAGGGGTAGAATGCCCCTGGGTTCAATCCCCAATACTGCCAAAAAAAAGATAAAAAAAGAATTTCCTTTCTTTTAAAAGCCGACTAACATTCCATTGCATGTATATACCACATTTTGTTTATTTATTCATCCTCTGATGGAAATCTGGGCTGCTTCCAGTTTCTGGTTGTTGTGAATAATGTCACTATGAACATGGGTATACAAACAGCTAATTGAGATCCTGCTTTCAATTCTTTGGGGCACATACCCAGAGGTGGAATTTATGGATAATATGGCGTCTATTGTTAATAATGAAGAGCTGCTACGCTGTTTTCCATAACAGATGCACCATTTTATATTCCCACCAACAGTCCAAAAGGATTCCAATTTCTCCAAATCCTCACCACCACTTTTTATATTGTTTATTTTTTCCTTATGGAAGTGATCCTAATGACAGGTGTGAGGTTGTAGATTCTAATTTTTAAATCCATTTATATGTATGAGTGGGAGTCTTATTTTATCATATAGTTTTAGTTCCTCATCTGTGAATTTTTAAATGATTTCATTTTCATTACTTTTCTTCTTTCATTTGGAGAATCTCTCAAGATTCGATAGTGTCCACCCTTCTCACAACTGTGAGGAGCGGGTTGGTATTGAAGAGGTATTTGAGAGGATCTCTGCTTTCAAATTGCTTAAGGTCTAACTGGGAGCTTGCCTAGAGCCTTGCTGGGTTTTTTCTTCGCTCAAGTCACACCAGCTCCTATCTGGTGACTTAACCAATTTGCTCAAGCCACTGAAAGATAGAGATGGCTGAAAGCACATGGCAGCCGAGTGGAGGGTGAGAAGATACTCCATGTAGAAAGAATAAATGGGGTGGATTGTGGAGCTGGGAATGGACATGGCATTTTGGAAAGAAGACTGCCCTGATTGGAACTCAAATTCATGTTGGAAGAAGGTAGAAAATATCAGATCAGTCTGAGCCAGATTTGGGAAGATCTTGGAAGTCAGGTGGAGCATTTGGAATTGCTGGGACCGGTTGTAGGATCCTCCATAGAGCAGTGCACGACAGACTCTAAGAGGTGATTGTGTTGATGGGAGAGAGGAGAGAGATGCTGTCCCAAACAAGTGGTCCTCCAGCAAGAGCATCACCAAAAATGCTAGAATACAAGGTTGAGCCTTAACTTATCCCTGAGGGAGAAATTATCCACCTTGGAGACAGATGGAATATGGGAACCCTGAGAAGGAGAAAAAGTTTCATTTAGAACTATGGGATATTCCAGGGATGAAGTAGTTTCCTCTTCAAACAAGGTTGTCATTGTGTGGAAGATGGAGAGCTGTAGTATTGATATTAGTTAGGCTTATGTTTGAGTCCAAGGGGTAGAAAACTGAAAATATCAATGAATTAAACAAGATGGAAGTCTATATTTCTGTTTCTGACACTAAAACCAGCATAAATGAGCAGACCAGCATTCATAGACCTGGCTAATGTTCCTGGGGTCATATAAACCTCAGCATGGCCACGCCCAGCTCATCTTCCTGACAACCTGTGCCCTGTCTCTTCCTCTCACTTTCATCTGGCTGTTGAACCTAGGCTTTCTCCCTTCTTGATTCCCCACAACCATGACTGGCTGGCCAGGAGTAAATGTCGATGTGCATCTGCAATGTGTCTTTGCCTGACTTTCCCTTTGGTCCTTCATGCTCCTGCTGCAGCCTCTGCTCTTTGGAATTTTGCCCCAGCCTCCTTAAGTGGTCTCTGGTCTCTCCTCTAATCTGTCCTTCTCATGGCTGCCAAGTTAGCTTTTCCAAACAGCACATCACTCCTGACTCACAGCCCTTTGATGGTCTCCGATAGCTTCTAGAATTATTAGAACTCTTTAGTTTGACGTCCAAGGCTCTAGGTCAATTAACTAAAATCCTGCTGCCTAAAACAATTGTTTTGTTTCATTTTAACACTCTCATTTGAATCTCATCTAACTTCCCAGGGAGATGACTACTTATGTAAATTTCTCTTTAGGAGAATGAATGAATAGGAGAAACCACTTTGAAGTGTTTTCACATTCAAGGCCAATAATAATCTGCGCTCCATCTTTGCAAATGTAGTCCAATTTTGTCTTATTACATCAAGACTGTTTTTCTGGCTTACCAAAGATCCATGAGATTTTTGGATTCCCTTTCAATCTCCATAAGCCAGAGTTAGGAAGTCAGATCTGAGAAGGATTGAGTGACACCTGGGAGCAGGCCTGGATGAGGTGTGGGATTCTGAGGCTAAGGTTTTTGTCATTTGCTCAAAAGGGCTCATGGTTTTTGAGGTCTGCTCTGCTCTGGATAGAGACCCTATTTTCCTCCCTTTGTCCAGAGTAGAAAGTGAAGGATGAGCAACAGTGTATTTATGGTTTGGGGGGGCATCTCTCTGGGCTGGGCTTAGGATGGAGGTGGATCAGAATCTCAGTTCTAATGCTCACTCTGTTGTGGTTTTGGCATTTTGTTTCCTATCTCTGCCTCAGTTGCCTCCCCTGTAAAATGGGAACTAATTACATGATTTTCTACCCTTTTATGTTGTTGCTATACAAATCAAAGATACTGGGTTTGGGACACTTTTCCAACCTGATCTATATTTTCTTGTCTAGTACTGATGGAACAAATTAGCACCAACTGGGTGGCTTAAAACAACAGAAATTTATTTATCAACGTTCTGGAGGTTACAAAGCCCAAATCAAGGTGTCAGCAGATCCATGATCCCCCCAAAGGCTCTAGGGGAGCACTCTTCCTGTCTTTCCCTATTTTCTGGTAGCTGCCAGCAATCCTTGGCATTCCTTGGTTTGTTGATGCGTCACTCTAGTCTCCACCTCCACCATCACAAGGCTTCTCCCTGAGAGTATGACTCTATTTTCTCTTCTTAAAAAGACACCATTGTATTATGGTTCACCACAATCCAATATACCCTTATCTTAACTAGTTATATCTACAAGGATTCTGTTTCCAAATAAAGTCACATTTTGAGGTCCCAGGTGGACATAAATTTGGAGGGACATTCTTTAACCCAGAATTTATTGAGTCTTTTGTAAGAACTAGGTAAGATAACACAGGCTTGGGCCAAGCACAGCACTACCTTAGAGCGTGTGCCCTGAGCGGTTGCTATTCCTGCAGTTGCTATTGCACTCTTTGCTCTTCTTCTTTCGTGACCCTCTCTCTTTCCCTGCCCCAACCTCCAGTTCCATAGGCTTGAGGCTTGGTCTGCTAGACTCTTCTCTCCCTGGGCAAGAAATGATCAGGCAACAGTGAATCTAAAATTCTCTTCTCTAGAGGGATTTTTTTTTTTTTTTTGGTAGGGAGAAAGTAAAAGAAGGTACTGAGGAACAAAATATCTCATTAAAATGGTCTATGAATGGGAAAATGGGGAAGTGTTATTTTAAGGGATTGGCTGGCATATGCAAACATATTTCTGGGCCACTAACAACTATACATGCAACTCGATTCATAATTAGCAAATAATCAAGCTGGTACTTTCTTGTATCAACAGTCTGTGTGAGGGTCGGGAATGGTTTCAACAGGGACAAGAGGAGCCACCCAGAAGTAGAGGAAATTGACTCAAGGGGACACAGGTGGTTTGTGGAAAGGCCACCAGACGCCCCAATTCTAGTCCTAGCTCCGCCTCTGACTCTATTTGTGATTTGGGGCAGGTCCCTTTCTCTGTCTGGCTCTCAGTTTCCCCATATGCAAAATGAGGGGTTAGGCCATGGAGACCTCTTGGAGCACACACCTGCGAAGGGACTTCTGGAGGAGGAAGGGCTAAGGATAGCCACATGGGAGCTTACAAAGAGAGGGCCTAAGCAAAGTCGCCTGCTCCTTGCACAGCTAGAGAAACTGCACACTCAGTTTGGATGATGCAAAAAGGCTGGAGATGGGTGGTGGTGATGGCCACACAGCAACATGAATCCACTGAGTAGCTCCAAACTGTATAAAAGCAGTTAAAACAGTGATAGTTATGTAACATATGTTTTACCTCAATACAAAATAACAACACAAATCATACACTTGTGGCAAGATGCTTCAGTTTCCAAGCTGCCCTCATCTACTTTCACATGTGATCATCAGAATAACTCCGTGAGGCCGGGCGTGGTGGCGCACGCTTGTAATCCCAGTACTTTGGGAGGTGGAGACCGGAGGATCCGGGTTCGCGGCCAGCCTCAGCTCTCTCTCTCTCTCTCTCTCTCTCTCTCTCTCTCCCTGTTTCTCTCTCTCTCTCTCTCTCTCTCTCTCTCCCTGTTTCTCTCTCTCTCTCTCCCTCTCTCTCTCTCTCTCTCTCTACCTAGTGAGGCCCTCCGCAACTTCGTGAGACCCGGTTTCAAAATAAAGTATAAAAAATAGGGCCGGGGGCATAGCGCGGAGGTAGAACGCCCCTGCGTTCAATCCCTGGTACTGCAAAAAAAAAAAAAAAAAAAAAAAAGAATAACTCCGTGAGGCAGACACAATAAGTGTATTCCTGTTTTACAGGTGAGGGAAACTGAGGTTTGGAGCAGGGCCAACTCCTGACTGCCAATTTCGTATCGTTTCCAGCATGCCCTGGTGACAGCTTCTTAGCTCAGTGCCAGTTCACTTTGGGGGGAGGAGGAGATGTGTGCTTGGGTTCTGCATCACCCAACAGGATGCCACACTCTGTGGGTGCTCTGTGAACAGCTCCTGGGGCCAGTGACTCAGGCGTTGTGGAGAGGAAGGAGAAACTAGCTTATAGGGATGACGATGATTCAGCCAACATGTATTTATCTAGCATGGACTGAGGCGTGCCAGTTGTCCATCCAGCTCTGTGGGCTCAGCAGGAATGAAGAAGTCACAGCCACCACCCTCAGGGAACTCAGTCTCATAAGAAGACTTATCCAGTAGGTACCAAAGTTCACTTGAACAAGCAGAAGCACCCGTGTGCTGCAGAAGCAGGGTTCCGGGTATGTTGGGTGGGAAGAGAGGAGAAGCTTGTTGACACATTGGTGGGGGGTCAGGGAAGCCTTCCCAGAGGAGGTGAGGCTGCTGTGAAGATCAGTCAGAAGAATGAAGGTGAGGCTGGGGTTAGCACCGAGGGGGTGATAGAAAAGCTGGAGAGAAGACCGTAAGAAAGGTTCTGCTTAACTTCTTGCTTTAGTAACATTAACTTCCTCAAAGGGCGCCTTGGAAATAAAAGAAGAAAATGGTTTCAGGAGCTGTTATGTTTTGCCTTCTGACACTCTGAAACTGAGCTGAATGGAGGAAGTTTAAGTAAGACTTTCAGTAGCACTTGGCATTAATTAGTTAATTAATTAGCCCACAGTGCCTTGAGTGACAAAGACACTTAAGGTAAAATCAAGGGCTCAGGAATCCTCCAGTCCCTTGAATGGATGCTCAGGTGTTGGCTGCATTCATGAAGCTCATGTACTGCAGGAATCCTCAGAGTTTTAGAAACTGGAGCCGGGCCCGGTGGCACTCGCCTACAATCCCAGGACTTGGGAGGTTGAGCCAGGAGAATCACAGGTTTGAGGACAGCCTCAGCAAGTAGCAAGACTTTCAGCAACCCAGCAAGACCCTGTCTCCAAACCAAAAGAAGTAAAAAGGACTGGAAGTGGAGCTCAGAGGTAGAATGCCCTTGGGTTCAATCCCTGGTACCATGAAAGAAAGAAAGAAAGAAAGAAAGAAAGAAAGAAAGAAAGAAAGAAAGAAAGAAGAAGAGAAGAGAAGAGAAGAGAGAGAAGAGAAGAGAAGAGAAGAGAAGAGAAGAGAAGAGAAGAGAAGAAAGGAGGGAGGGAGGGAGGGAAGGGAGGGAAGGGAGGGAAGGAAGGGAAGGAAGGAAGGAGAAAGGAAAGAAAGAAAAGGAAAGATGGAGGGAAAGGGGAGAAGGGAAGGGAAGGGAAGGGAAGGGAAGGGAAGGGAAGGGAAGGGAAGGGAAGGGAGAAACTTGCTGCTCAAACCCTTTGGGCAGTGTGAGGGTGGACCCCGGGCGTGCTGGTGCACGGGCTCCTGTTGGGTGGATAAGCAGGACTTCACATCTATTCTCTTCCCTCCCTGCTCACGCTCCTATCTGGGCCTCTCACAGCTCTGAAGACCATTCCTGAGCAACCCTTTTCCCCCTCAATTAAGGCTGTCTCAGGATATCCCAAGTAGGGAGACACTAGCAACATAATACGAGAACCCTTATGTTGCCTCGGTTCTTTTCCTTGATAATTCCATGGCCACAGTTTCCTCACCTTCAACATGGGGATGATACTCTCGACCTCCTAAGATCGGTGCTTTGAGTTTTCTGTGTTTTTTATTTTCTGGGGTAGCACTCGGACTCAATATGAAGTGATTAGGAAGTCACACAGCTGGTCGCAGCAATCAGTAATGGAGCCTGAAATGCTGCTCTCTCTAAATCCAGTGTTCTTTCCACTAGAAAAGCTTACCACGTATGTGCCATGGTGTACTGATGTGCCACCAGTGGGCCCCCAATATTCAAAGAAATATTAATTCCCTAGAGTGACCAGGGGAGGCCTAGGGCTGTAAGAAAAAATGTTCAGAAGCTCTGCACACAGGGCACCATAGTGAATAAAACAAAACACACCCGTAGATGAACGAATTTTGCTGTGATGTCATGTCATTGTCATAGGTTTAAGGGTTTTTTTAATTTTTGTGCCAAGTCATTGGTTGAAAGCAGAATTCTCATCTCTATTAGACTTGCAGGGCCACATGCTTTGCATGCTAAATGGCACAGACTGAGTCTGTGGTATGGTCTCATCTCCACTTCCCTTTGTGCTGGGCAGCTGAAGGTCATGCATCCTTGATCTCATCCCTGGAGTCCTGGAGTCACTGTCTAGTCGTGCTGTGCATGTTAGTGTCGAGCTCAAATGATGACACTGCCACCTCTCTCGTTTCCATGGCCCCAATTCCAAGTATATCAATAATAACCACTTGACTTTCACTGTCCTTGCATGGACTTAGTTACATTTCATGGACTTTTAGGCAACACTCCTTTTAGTTAGAAAACATGGGCGAGCTGGTATATTCTTTTTTTCTTCTTCTTCACTGTTAATTCCCTTTAAAATAAATCAAAAGAAAAAAGAACTTTAAGCATTTTGAAAGAGACAGTTAATCAATACACATTATTCTGCAAACATTCTAGGAAATTCAAGGAAATTATAAAGTGCCTCCTAAAGACCTCTTCAGATATCTGTGTGCCTGCCCTTCAGAGGGAAAGTTTCCTCTTGGCACATAAAGAAGTCAAATTAGGCCCAGAAGAGACTATCCTTGTTGGAACGTGAATGTCAAAGAAACAATCTTCAGTAAAACAGCTTTCTCTCTCAGCATGCTCAGGAGAGAAGAATAACTTTGGTTGTCAGTAATGCCTATGCAGAGCATAGTGAGAGAGTTTGGGGGAATCACGAGAACTGAGATGTATGAGGTCTGATTGTCTTGCTAAAGAAGGATTTTCACTTCTTCCGTCTTTGGTAAAGAAAGTGTCTACCATACAGTGCATTTGCATTGGTACCTGGGAGCTGCAGAAGGGACAGTACCTGCCTCCCACCAGACAGGAGGTAAGTGCCTTTATTAAAGCTCAATGTCACCCACTTGGAAGCTGTCCCCTTCTTTAGATATGTAGGACTCAACATCTCCTCTGAACACTTCAATGCAAGGACCTGATAGGTCAGTAGAGCCAGGACATTGTCCTCGGCCCAGAAAACAACCAGACTCGTTAGAGGATATCTACAAACACTTTCCCGGTGACCAGCCTTCATAGCTCAGAGGTTTCAAGAGAACTAGCTTAGAGAAAAAGATAGTCCCTAGGAACTGAAACTTCGAGAGTTTCGCAATCATTAATCAAGCTAAAGTTCACCTTTTCTGTGGGTGAGCCCCGTGCTTCCAGCTCAGGCTGGGGTCTCCTTTGGGGAGGTGAGCCACAGCTGAGCCCTCCCAGAGCCTGTGTCAACCCTGGATGGTGTCACCATGATCTGTGCGCAGTGTCTGCTCACCAGCTCTAGAAATTCT
Organism: Glis glis; assembly: GCA_004027185.1. Lineage (NCBI taxonomy): Eukaryota > Metazoa > Chordata > Mammalia > Rodentia > Gliridae > Glis > Glis glis. The sequence continues at coordinate 58,372 of PVJS01002874.1, forward strand.
ACAGGATCTGTTCACACAGCAAGAAGTAACTCAGGGCCCAATTTGTCAGCATCTATAGGAAAATGTGGGAGTAATTTATTCATTGAATAAGAGGTAGTATCTTCTAGAGCAGCGTTCAAATCTCAATTTCTCCATTTTCTAGCTGTATAACTTTGAGCAAGTTACTTAACCCCTGTGAGCTTCAGTTTTCTTATCTGTAACATAGGAATGCTTTCTTTTTTCTTAAATAATACACATGATAAAAAGCATATACAGACCAGGCGTGGTGGTGCACACTTGTAATCCCAGTACTTGGGAGACTGAGACAGGAGGATCACAGGTTCACAGCTAGCCTCAGCAACTTACTGAGGCCCTCTGCAACTTAGTGAGACCCTGTTTCAGAAAAAAAAATAGGGCTAGTGCGTAGCTCAGAGGTAGAATGCCCTGGGTTCAATCCCCAGTACCAAAACAAATAAACAACCTATATGGTACTTAGCACAAAGTGTGGCATGGACTTGGCCATCAGTAAATTGTAGATTTAAAACATGGCAACAACATAAGAGATGGAAGTGGAGCTTTCTCCCCAGTATGGTCACATCTCACAACCTCCCAAAGCGCCCAAAATGTACCAGACATGAATCTAAATGCTGGGGATATAGCAATGAGCCAAAAAGACTAAATATTTGCACTCATTGGGCTTACATTCTAGTGGGGAGAGAGATAATGAACAAGAATATACAGGCCAAATATCCCTAATCCAAAAATCCAAAATCCCAAATGCTCCAGGCCACCAGTGGAAAATTCCACACTTGGCCTCATATCATGAGTTCCAGTCAAAATGCAGGCTCACTAAAAATAGTGTATAAAATTACCTTCAGGCTATGTTTATAAGGTTTATATGAAGCATAAATGGATTTTGTGTTTAGACTTGAGTCCCATCCCCAAGATATTTCATTATGTACATGTAAATATCCCAAATCTGAAAAAAAGAAAACCCAAAACTTTAAACATTTCTGCTTCTAAGTGTTTTGGATAAGGGATATTCAAAGTATGATATGATATAAGTATAAATGAATACTATGAAAAATAAGCAGCAGAGGAGATCAGAAAAGGCATTTTTGAGGAAGTGATGTGTGAGCAGAATCTTGGATAAATGAAGAAGTGAAGCAGGTGAATATCTGAGGTAAAAGAATTCCACACAAGGGCAATGAGAAGCATGAAGTTCCTGGGGAAGAAGGTGATCAGTAGGTTTCAGAAGCAGAGGTGCTGGAGAGAGGGAAGTGAAGACATGGCAGGGAATGGAGTTGAGAGGTAGCGGGAAGCCAGGTCAGCTCAGCCATGGAGGTCCTGGCGGAGTCTTTGGAATTTATTCTAAATGAGACTAAAACTCATTGGAGGTCTTTGTGAGAATCTGACTTGGGTATTTAAATGCTGCATTGGGGAGAATGGACTATAAAGGGGCAAGGGAAGGAAAGGTAGACCAGCAAAAACCCTTTTGCAGTATTTCAGACAAGGGGTGTTTGTAGGTTGGAGTAGGGTGGTCTTGAGGAAGGAGGTATGAAGTAGTTGTATTCAGGGTATATTTTGAAGACAGAAGTAAAGGTACTTGGGGGATAGAGGATGGATTGTACATGAATGGGGTAGATGGGGGTGAGTGGAATATAAGAGTAAAAGATGACCCTCACTTTTTAATCTGAGCACCTGAGTGGAGGTGCCATTTACTAAGATGGAAAGAATTGGCAAAGGGCCAGGCTAGAAAGGCTAGAACTCAAGAACCAAGTCCAGGATGCCAGCCAGACACCTAACTGTTGTTGTGTGGCCATCTGAGTGTCAGAGTGCTTGTAAGCCTAATCAAAGGGCTCGCTTCCCCAAGCCAGAGATGCAGCAAGCACCATAGAACTGAACCCACAAAAGGCATTTCCTGGATGCTCATCTTTAAGAAAGACCCAGACTGAGTGTGGCCAAAGCTGGGGACAGCTAAAAGTTAGATTGCATTAGAGAGATATTCAACACTTGTCATGGTGTGGCTCTGAGATGTCCCTCAACGTCTCATACTGAAAACATGGTCCCCGATGCAGCGAGGTTCAGAAGTGGGGCTTTTAGGCAGTGATTGGATCATGAGGGCTCTGACCTCATTAATCCATCAAATGGATTAATACATTGATAGCTGAGGACTACTGGAAGGTGGGACCTAATTGGAGGAAGTAGGTCACGGGGATGGGAGGTGTTCGGGAAGGGTTTTTCTTCCACCCAGCCCCTACCTCTCTCTCTGCTTCCTGGCTGCCATGAGCTGAGCAGCTCTTCTCTGCCATGCCCTTATGCCACGATGCTCTCCCTCACCTCAGCCCAGAGCAATGGAGCTGGCTGACCATGGACTAAATCCTTCACGAGCCAAAAGAACTCTTTCCTCCTCCAAGTTGTTTTCCTCAGGTATTTGTCACAGTGATGCAGAGCTGACTAACACAACACCATCCTGGGATATGAGTTTTTTATGTAAATAAAAATGGGAAACTCGAATTCAGATCATGTTTTACAATTTAATAAGTGCTTTCAAATTCATCGTCATATTCCTCCTATGAGGTAGACTACTATCTTCATTTTGGAAATGAGGAAATGGGAGTTCAGAAAGGTTCAATGACTTGCCCAAAGTCACACAAGTAACAGGAGAGGGAATTCTTAAATATAGGTTTGTAACCCCCCAAATTATTTCCATTTTATTAGGTTGTTTCTATTTTACTGTGGTAATTTTGGAACAGTCACATAATGATTCTCTGCCAGTATAAGAAAATCAAACTAATTGTACCTTCGATGGGTATAAAATGGCCTCTTTGTCCCCCGCTGACTGCAAATGTCCTATGTGCTCAGCTCTACCTCCCAGGGATCCCTCTCCAATCCCACACTTCTGTGACAGCTTTGCTTCCTTGACAACCAAGAGACTCATGAGCTTCACCCCCAACTCCTGTCTCTTTTAACAAATTCCTTTTTATCAATGGCTCATTTGCATTGAAAGAGATTTTCATGCCAAGCAATATTTTGGGGCACATTTTTACAACTCCTGTTGCTGAAGTTCTGAGAGAAGCTGCTTCCAAAGGGCCTAAACTCTTTCCCTATTGGGTCATTTCAAAACACAATTAGAAGAGAATAGTTTTTCAATGAGCATTTCAGTAATTCCTGCAAAGTATCACTCAGTTCTGATTAAGATCATAGCTGCGTCTGCACCTTGCTGAACATCTGGATTAAAGTGAAAATGGAAGACAATGAGATGTTAATACTGGGCAAAAGGCCAGCTCTGATGTCTGTGAGACACTGTAGGTGGTTACCCGTGGGTCACCCAAACCCCCTCTTGGTCTCCACCCAATCACACCAGCATATGAGGGAGTGGACAGAGCACTGGGCTTGAAGAAAGAAGTCAGGGTGTTATTCTTGACCTTCGTGCTTCCCGGCGTGTGACCTCATGGAGCCTCAGCTGCCTCATCTACAACATGGACATGTTAATGCCTATGTAACATCTAAGGGGCTTCTAAGGAATAAATAAAGCAAACTTAAAACTAGGCAAGGGTCATATTGTACTTATCCTTGCATCTCCCATTCTGAACACAGGCATATAGTAGGGATTGGATACAGTTTTGATGAATAATTTATGAATGGATAGAGTATAGGCAATGCTATAGCTCTAGCACCTATTATTTATATAGCTCTATTCATGCTTGCCAATTCCCTTTGGTACTTAAGCAAATTTACCATTTCTAGAATACAAGGACACATAACTCAGAAAAAAATATTTCCTAAAAGCAGAAAATGTACTATATACTAGGTGTAAATAATTTTTCCAGTTAGTCCAAGTAGTGAATAATCCTAGCTTTTGTTCTATTTGAAGCACCTGTTTGTAATCCATGTCATAAATATTTTCATGACTATTGCTTAGTAGTCAATGAGTTTCTTTGTTGGCATAGAATTTAAGATATTTCCCTAATAAGGACACCCAGTGTTAAAGCAATGAATTTCTATAGCTATGCAGTTCAGAGAGTTACCTAGGAGATGAAAAGCTAATCTGTCTGGAATTTCTGCCCTTGAGACCAAAGATACTATAAATTTGCTCTGGAGGAAAATAATCATGGTAAGCATCTTAATTTCTTCCATCTCGTTTCCAAGCAGATGTCGCCGTGTTTTAGCCTGGAATTCATCATCTCTCTGATACATCAACATTGACATATTACATCTTCATCTCTTATTATAGAAAATGGAAATGAAACCAGAATGCAAGCATGTTGAATGAATTGGACTCCCCGGAGAATTGGGGGAGAAGAAAACCTCCCACTCGCCTTTGACTTTTGGATTTCATGTTTCCTTCATGTTTGGATTGCACTTTGAGAAGTCCATCTGGAAGTTCACTTTTTATATTTTGCAAATGCAAAAAAAAGAGCTTATTATCAAAAGATGAACTCCCTCCCCAGGAAGAAAAACAGTTGGGGAGGGGGGAAGGATACCACCTCAAAAATCCAAGGGCAATATTTAAGGATAAACCCCAGAGATTAAACTCCATTTATTTCTGTGCTTGGCTTTGCCAGTCTGCCAGTGTGGGTGAATGCATGGATATGTTTAGCCATTCGCTTCCTATCTATTAAGCTCTCCCTTTAGAGGATGAGTTTGGATAGATGTCAACACCTGCAAATGTCATCAATCCTGTAATACCGCCGCAGCGCTGTTATCAGAGTGGCACTGCACAGTCGGCCTGAGACGCCAGTCACCCCACAGCGGGCACTGGTATACTTCTTTCCTTTTTTCTGGCTTCAGGAAAACATTCTTAGGATTTCAAGATCCTATTATATGTTGAGTGAATTGCGTTCTTCTTGAATTCCTTACAAAGTCACTCTGGTCCTTGGAGATTAGAAGTTTAAACTTGGAAGGCCATACCTCGTTGAGTTCTCTTCACTTTGGCTCCCCAGCCATTTCTGTTCCAGCCAGATTTAATCCCCTACAGACATATCAAGTCACCATCAGTCAAGGTAGTCTGTATTTCTTACCACATGCCACAGCGATTAAGGCCGCCTGATTTTCTCATATATTCCCTGCTACACTGACCACAGACTCGGCCACTGTCCAAGAGAGATGTAAACAATGTTTACAACTTGGCCCAAACTTGTTGACCATTTGCTAGAAGAACCCACCTTATCCTAGAGCCACAAGGGCTAATGCCATCTTGGTCATAAGAAGCTAGTTGGAATGAGCATTAACACCCAACATCTCTTTACAAATTTAGGGACCAGGAAAGAGAAAGAGCACTTTGTTTAAGTAGGTCTGAAAATTTTCTGCAATGGGCATAGAGGCCCATCAAAATAGCATTGGATTTAGAGTTGGGACTGAAGTTCAAATCCTAGCTGTAGTACTCTCTAGCTGTGTGACTTTGGACAAGTGGCTTAATCTCCCATGTTCTCACCTGGAAAATGGGAATGCTGTCATCTGCCCTCCCTGAATGACTGGGATAAGGGATACAAGAGTGTCTTGAAAACATTCAAGTGCTACTGAAGTATGAGCCACCTCTATTGTCACCCACATCACATTATAGCTTGTCTGATGCCCATTTCTTGCAAGTTTTATAACAGGCTTTAAAACACATCAATCAGTTTCTTATCTGCCTCACTGAGCCTCGATTTTCTTACTGTTAAATGAGGTGGAAGTGATACTCCACAGCTCACAGATTCAAGGGATGGTGTGGAGGACCTGGAGTGCACATCTCAGCATGAGCCTGAGACCTGGTAGAGGAGCTGCACAATACATATTTTTGTATCTGAATCTCTCACACTTTTCCTGGTGATGGGGTCAATGAACTTGGTGCTCCAATGCTAAAGACTTGGAGAATGAAGCTCAGAAGCAGGGAGAATTCTAGCATGTGTTCTTGCCCCAAGGCATGGTATTGTCCCTTGTCTCCCTGTCCTGTCCTGGCTAGGAGGTTCTATGATTTTACTTGAACAGAAATGTTCAAGACAGTGCAGTCCGAGCAGAGAGACCAGAATATAGAAGGGACGGGGAACAAAACCAAATGAGAAATGATCAATGAGATTGGGACATCGAATTTGGAGGACAGAGCACATGGTGTTCCATGACACAGTCTTCAAATATCTCATTTTCCAAGCTTTTTGGTGGCAAACAAAAGTAAGAAATGTATTTTATATCACAACCTAGTACACAGTCACTGAAATCTATAAACTGGAATGACTCTGAAAATAAAAATAATACTAGTCTCTATAACATGAACTCTCTATCCATTCCATTCTATTATTTTATTCTATACTCCTCTACTCTATCCTCTCCTATTCTAATCTTATTAAATATAATGCTGGATATAATTCCAAAATTGATTTTATGGCTCACTAATAAAAACATACTGATGTAGAAGACATTCAGAGTCCCAAGTGATAGAATTAGGACTTTGAGGTAAAAATCAGAGCAGATTTTAGCTCAAAACAAGGAATAAATTACTGATAATGAGATGCACCCAAATATAGCATGGACCCCTCAAGATAGTCCTTGGATATTTTCGCAATAAGACCTAATTTATATGCTATGTCTGTGGGATAATGCCCTCCAGGTTCAGAGATTCCAAGAGCCTACATTTCATACTTAGCTAAAAGGTAAAATCTAGAATATGAAGGTTTTGGTTAAAAAATAAAAACGCCAAAACTAAAATGAAAAGAAAAGAGGCTGGGTGGTAGAGTCTAAGAAATTGTCTTTCCTTAGCTTCTGTTCAGTGAAAGAGAAAACATTAGAATCTGCTATATTTTTATTCCCTATTGCATGATCTATCTTCCTCTTCTCCTTTCCTTAGGGAAAAATTTTGTTGTTGACAGTAGCAGATTTTAAATCTTTCACCCCTATGCTGCTGGGATATTCCTTTTTTCATATTTTATGATCATTTTAAACTTTAATCACAGCTTAGGTAGTTGCCTTTTGGATGTCTCAGTGAGTGTGTGTTTCACTGTGCCCTGGGCTTAGCACAGTGTCAGGTATGAGTCAGCACAAACAATGGCCTGTTGCAAAAATGAGCAAATGCATGTGTGCATGAATGATTCCATTCGCTTCCTTAGAAAGGAGTGTCTCTGAATCACCTGTATGGATCTTGATGGGAAAGTAGGATGTTTAGGAACCAGAGAGAATAGCAATGGTTGTTGAAATATTGACCAACAGATTTTACCTAGGCATTCTGGGCATTTTTAGGTATAAGAAATCCTTTGAGAATCTCATGAAATTTAAGGGTTCTGTCCTCAGAAGTATAAGCATGCATATTGATGCAAAACTATGCACCCAATTTTAGGGGTGAATTACCCACTTTTTGGCCTAAGGTTACACTTAGCAATTGAATCTGACTCAAATGGAATATTTTTGTATTTGCTTAAACAAGATTTGGAGACAGTGGAGGGAAATTAATATTAATGCACCTTTACTATGCACCAGGTACAGTGCTCAGTATTTTATTTACATTAGTTATTAATAATCATGTGAGGTAGGTACTGCTATTAAATATACATGTATATATGTTTGTATATATGTATGTGTTCTATATCACATGAATATAAGTAAGCCATATATTCATATACATGAAAATAATATACATAACACACATGCAAAGAATGTCACATCAATGCCATCCTCTTCTCTTCACTGAATTTCCCCTCCTTTGAGCCTTCAGTCAATGGCTTCTATCCCCAATTCCCTCTCAGGCTCAGATTTTAAAACACAAAAATATTGTTTCTCACTCAGTTTTTCAGAAACCCACTCTCACTTGGCGACTTCTCTGAAACAAAGTCTGGCTCACTTCCTGGGAAGGGAGCATGGCCTTCTGTTTCTTCCTGATGAGTCTGGGTAGTAAGGAATGAGACGCAAGTCAATTTTTAATAAGATATTCTGCTATGTTATATTTTCAATAAAGTGTCCTCAGTACCATAAGGGCATAGAAGTAAATAAGACCCAGTTCTTGCCCCCAAGAAGTTCACCATGTAGTTGGGATTTTGAATTAGTTCAGTGGTGATGTGCTTAGGGTCCAGTGGCAACTGCATATGATGATCCACATCTTAATAACCATATCTTCCAGGATGGGCTGCATCCATTGGGTCCATGGAGTGTTGTGTGCTAATGTGTGCTACTGGTCCTGGGGAATGGGGTCTGGTATACAGAGCATCATGTCCTTAGCAAAGACTAGTTAAAGCAGGGGTGCAGAGGCATGTACCCAGGCACATCTTGGAGAGTGAGAAGCACTAAGTGAAGGTAGTATGCTGAGCAGCACCATTGTTGATCAAGTGGGGAAGGAAGAGGGCCAACAGTGAGACATTGAAAGGGAGCAACCAGGGTGAAGGAAGGAGGAGAACTGAAAGGGAATGTTGTGGAAAGCCAAGGGAGGGGAATTTCAAGAAGCTGAGTGTGGCCAGCAGTCTCATGCCACCAAGGGAGCGAGAAAGATGAAGCACAGACCTGGCTTTCGGAGCTCAGTGTTGATGTTAGCAAGACCGATTCTCTGAAGTGGTGAATTACAAACCATTGCCGTGGGTTGTGGTGTGAATAGGGGATGAGGCAGTTGAGAAGTAAAATATATACCAGTGGTTCCTCTGTGTTGCACCATGGATTTAGCTACATCAGCATCACCCGTCACTCGGGGCTTTAGAAAATGGAGATCTGGCTAGGTGTGGTGGCACATGCCTGTAATCCCAGTACTTGGGAGGCTGAGACCGGAGGATCATAAGTTCGAAGTCAATCTCAGCAACTTAGTGAGACTCTCAGCAACTTAGTGAGACCCTGTTTCAAGACAAAATAAAATAAGGCTGGGGGTGTAGCTCAGAGGTAGAGTGCCCCTGGATTCAATCCCCAATACAAAAAAAAAAAAAAAAAGAAAGAGTAGATCCTTAGCCCTGACCCACATTGTCTGAGTAGATCTACAGTGGCTCCCAAGAATCTAAAATGCCAGATGTAGGAATCGAGAGGATGAAAACTACATGAGAGTAGAGATCATGTCTGTCTTGATCGCCACAGCATGCTCAGGAGCTGGAATAGTTTCTACCCATAGTATTTCCCCTATAATTGTATAGGATAGCAGTTTCCTGAACTGGGTTTTACAAAGCAGTAGTAATAGTAATAGCATTAATAATGCAAATCAGTAAGGATGCCTCAGGTGTTGTCTCTCAGAAGTTGGGAGGGTAACATGATAAATAAGCTGGCGACAGTATTCCTTCAGGTTTGTGGTGTAGGCATTGGTAAGGATGACAAAGGCCTCTATTTGATCTGGGGCTATTACAGGCAAATCATAACTGATTAGAATTGTTCATTTCAACAAAAAGGATCATTTCTATGCAAGGGATATGATGTAATAGAAAGGAAACTTAGTATCTACTGGAGTTAGTTGTGTCTTACATTCAGCTTGTGTAATGATTGAGACTATGAGTTCTGGACCCCTGAGAGCCTGGGCAGTGAATTCTAGAGAGGTAGGGGGAAAATGTAAATTCGTTGTCAACCACATGCTGTCTAAAGACTGAATAAATAACAAACCTCCAACTATATATGTTAACATTTTCCAAAGGAATATGTATTAGTCAGCTTTCCATTACTGTAGCAAATATCTGAAACAATCAACTTACAAAGAGAAAAGTTTTATTTTAGCTCACAGTTTCCAAGGTTCTAATCAGTCAGTGGTCTTTGGCCCCACTGCCATGGGTCCATGGGAAGGTGGCACATCATGGCAAAACTGCTCACCTTATGGCTGGGATGTGAACAAAAGAAGAGAGTGGGGTCCCAAAACCCCCTTTAAAGGGCACATCCCCAATTACCTAAAGTCTTTCCATTAGGACCTACCTCTTAAAGTTTCCACCACCTTCCACTGGCACCAAGCTAGAGACTCAGCCTTTAGCACATGGGACCTTGGGCTCCAAACCATAACAAAACACATATACTACTGTGATTGATAAAGTACAACTTTATCAAAGTATTAGTGAATGTCTGAGATCATAGATCAAACTTTATCAAAAAGTGTTAGTGAATGCCTCCAGAGATCATAAAAGAGGTTGAATCACATGAAATTGCCATTTTTGTGAGTCACAAACAGATAAATCTGGGCAATTTCATAGTCTCAGTCAAGCAGATGATACAAACATTATGATCTTGATCTTGTGGGACTCAGGTAGCTAGTCTCCAAAATGGCCATGAAGATCTGCATTTCCTGCTGTTCGTTGCTTTGTGTGATGCTCTCCCCGAGTATGGGCTGGACTTAGTGGCCTGTTTCTAATAAATAGAACACTGCAGAAGTGATGTATATCACTCTTAATATTAGGTTATAAAAAGACTGCGGCTTCCATCTTGGGTGTACTCCCTGCCTTTCTCTGACTCTCCCTTGTATTCCATGGTTTGAAAGAAGCCACATGCCACATCAAGAAGACATTCAGGCAGACTATGAAGAGACCCCCAAGAAATGAAGAAGTCACTCCACAGGCCCACAGCCAGTGAGGGACTGAGGCTGGGCATCAGTGGAAGAGGACTCCAGCTCCAGTTGTCCCTGCAATGACTGCAGCCCTCACTATCATATTGCCTGCCATTGTGTGTGTGTGTGTGTGTGTGTGTGTGTGTGTGTGGTTCTGGGGATTGAAACAAGGGGCATTCTACCACTGAGCTACACCTCCAGCCCTTTTTATTTTTTGTTTTGAAACAGCATCTCTATGGGTTGCTGAGAATCTTGCTAAGTTGCTGATGCTGTCCTTGAACCTGTGATCCTCCTGTCTCAGTCTCCCAAGTACTAGGATTACAAGTGTGCACCACCAAGCCCAGCTCCATTTTGTGAGAGACTTTATGAGTCAGAATCAGCTAAATGGCTCCTTGTTCCCTACTTTGAAACTGTATGAGAGTATAGATGTTTGTTGTTACAAGCTGCTAAATTTGGGGTGGTTTATTTCTCAGCAATAAATAACTATTATAGTTCCCTATTTTTGAAATCTTGGGAACTAATGGTTGAGCAGTTTTTTAGCTCAAATATACTTTCACATATATCCTTTAACAGGGCAAATTTTAACTGTCTCAACACCGAGGAAATGGAGCAATGTGCATTGATGAAGAAAATACAGTATTTGGAGACAGAGGGTGTGAATTTGAGTTCTAACTGCCCCTTCCTAGCAGCATAAACTTGAAAATGGCTTAGTTTCCCTGAGTTACTTTTTCCTCTTAGAAAAAATGCAGATTACTACAATACCTTTCCTGTCTTAATGTTTATTATAAGGATTAGATTGTGAATACAGTCGATGGACCTTAAAGGGCTCCTAAAATGTTAGTTTTCATTGATGGTAGAATTAATCCGTTTCCAACAAGGATAACTTGACCAAGGTTGCATAACTTTTTGTAGAACAGGAACATATGCCAAAGTCTTCTAGTGCTAAGACCAGGGCTTATCTAACCTTGGGCAAATCACCTTTACTGTTACTGTACAAGCCTCAGTTTACCCATGAGTAAAATGAATAGATTAGATCAGGTAATGCAGGTTGCTTTTAGCCCTATGTTGGCTCTGCATCTAAGGATTCTTGTCTGGGTGACTGACTAAGTGAGGTGTGTGTCTGACATCCCTGGGGTGTTAGAGCGCCCCTAAGCCTGCATGCTGATGCTGGGGAGCCTTTGTGATGTGCCCTGTGTAGGTGGCAGGCTTGGTGCCATGCAGGGGCTGTCAAAGCCACTGCCTGGGAAGGTGGGGGCTTGCTCCTCTGCTCTGGTTGCCAGTCCTCACACAAGCCCCTGCAATAATGTCCTATCATTTGTCTCTTCAAACCACATACACTTTGGATTTGTGCTGGTGCCAGGGGAATCTGTAATGAATTCAGTTCCCATTCATGCAGGAAAGAAAGTAAGGCTTGGAGGGGAAAAAAATCTTCTGAAAACATTGCCTTAAAGTTTCTGTAGAAGATGACAAATATTGCATTTTGAATAGGATTGAGAAAGTTATGATTCCAGTTAAAGTGTTCATTTGTAATTTTGCAAGGCTTATAGTAGCACTGTTCACTAGCATTTGTATAGATTTCTACAGTTTACAAAACTTAGTCACATACATCTTCTCATTTGAAGCTAACCTATTTTTAGCTGAGAAACTGGACCTCGGGGAAATCAGATCATGAGAGGGAGAGGCAGAGCCAGCTCTTGAATCCTGGTCACCCTCTTCACAATCATGTTCTCTTTTTCCTGGACAAGAGGGACTCCTGTTGGAGTAGGTTTTCCTTTTTGTGAGAGTGGTGATATTGCTATTGTTGCTCATCTTGTCCTCCAAGAGGACTGAGCCCCTCAAAAACAGACAGAAAAAAAATGTGATTGTGGTCACACATCATGAGAGATTTATACTTACAGATGTCTGAGCAGGGGAGCACTTTGCAGATTGTGGCAGGCAGGTTTGAGTCTCATCTACGTACCACTAAACATCTCTGTGAATGGGGTGGCACTCGTGGGGCTCCATCCTGCCAGTATGTGGCTTTGTGGTTGGAGGACCAGGCAGCTCTTCGTGGGAGCTAGGGAGGCCGGGTGGTTTTCTCTCTGCTATTGTGGACATGGATGGTGTCATTTCCTTTGGTGTGGAGCAGGCTAAGGAAGGACCTGATTCACAGGGTCAGAAAACTGAAAGGTTGGGCATGGACTCTCAGAGGAGAGACTTGGCCCAGGCTGGGATCACTGCCTGGGAGGAAGCTGGCTGCACCCCATTGCTTGGGGTTTGCAGACAGACAGAGCTAATCCGAATCCCAGCTCCCGGTCCACTGGCTCTGTGGCCTTGTTCAAGTCATTTCACCTTCTCCGTCTCTTGTTCTCACAACACAGAGACAACCCCATTGCCTGTCCTGTATTCTCATTTGTGCCGACCATCCCGTGAGAGCTTACCCTAGATAGGACTTTAGAGAAGCTTGTGGCAAACCTCAACCCGTGGACCAAATCCAGTCTGCTGCCTGGTTTTGGTGCAGCCTGCGAGCAAAGAATAGTTTTTACATTTTTTAAAATGGTTGAAAAAAATGAAAGAATAGCATTTTGTGATACATGAAAATTCCACAAAATTAAATCATGGATTTGTATATAATTATATAACTTATGTATAAACATAAGTATAAAATATATTGCCTAATTATATATTATTATATTATAATATGCAGTGTTATAGAAAATATATTACAAATACTTATATATTAATTTAAATTACAAAGTGTAAAGTGTAGATTTATAAGTATAAAATTAAATTTCTGCATTCATAAAGCTGAAAAGCATCATTGGGTGCGGCCATGCTCACCTATTTCCTACCAGTGTCTCTCCTACTGTCATGCTGTAATAGCAGAGCTCAGTAGATGTGATGGAGACCATGCGACCTGCAAACCTTGACTAATTACTATCTGGTGCTTTGCAGGAGAAAGCTGGCTGACCCTTCTTTTGCAAAGCTCAAAGTGCTCATACAACATTGCAGGGTGAGTGAATAGTGCTGTTACCTCTTTTTTCTTCAGGTGAAAAAAGAGGTTCCCAGGAGGAAAAGTGAAGTTAATGTCATATAGCTTCAAAAAATAAAAAACAGTTTTTACTGGAAGCCAACTTCTAACTGCACATGACATTTTCTTAATCCATGATTATAAATCCCTACCCAACTTTGTAGATTTTGGTAAAACATTACACAAATATGGGATCAAGTGGTGTCAGGGAGATTATAAAACTAGAGTGAGGAAGAATGGCTTATAAATGCAAGGACCCAAACATTGGAGAGCTAGACGCCCTGAGCAGAAATTCTAGCACTGTCAAAATATTCAAGAGGAAGGCGAATAGTAACAGACATAGGAAAACTTTCCCCTCACTAGCAAGAATGTTAAATAAGCACAACACACAATAGAGGCGACATTGCGATAGAACTAGAATACTTATGTATTGCTTATAATAATGTAAATTAGTTAAAATACCCCAGTAACTAATTTGCCATTATATATTAAGAGACTTTTAAAATATTCTTATTCTTTGATTCATTGATTCCATTTCTAAAAAGTCTAGCCTTAGAAAATAATTGTAAAGTAAAAAAAATAGCATCCATTAAAATGTTTGTTGCAATGTAGTTCCAGCATCAGTTTGGTAGGAGACAAAAATAGAGCTGGTTAAGTAAATTGTGGTTCATCGGCCCAAGGGAATATCATGCAACTGTTAAAAGCTAGACAACAACATAAGGAGAAAACATTTATATTGTGAAGAAAAAAAAAGTATGAAAAATTGTCTATGGGTTTTCTATACAAAAGTTATGTCTGTACTAGAACAAGGAAGAATGAAAACAGAGATATTAAGATGATAATCCTCTAAATCCATTGTTGTATATCATGCCATTGACTGGATGTAAAAGATGGGAGATCTGGTCTCCTGAAGCTTAGGTTGGTGGTGGCTGAGTTGCCATGTTGGCTGATACTTATCAAGGGCCTCAAGTTTCCCTCCACCTCAGGCCAGGACAGAGTCCAGTGCAGGGAGACGGCTGAGCCCACTGGAAGGGTGGAGGAGATGTTCCTGCCAGGGTTAGACAGGTAAGGAAAGAGAAGGCCAGGGTGTGGACAGGTCCCTGCCAGCAGATACCACTTTCTGAGCCCTGTCAGCTAGCTTGGTGGTTGAGTTGCCTTGGAAAGAGACTGGTCACAGAGTCAAAGCCCTGAGACCTCAGCCTTGACCCTGAAGGCAGGAGGGCTCACTCAGGTGTGAGAAAATGTGGGCTGGAGGCAGGGGTCAACCCCCAGACATGGAGAGGGGCTCTGCCAACCTTGCGTGGACCACCAAGAAGACGGGAGGAAACAGACTCAGGTGTGTGTCCCAGGAGCCCCGCAAGAGCGCGGTTGCTATGCGTGGGACTCTGCAGGGATAAAGGAATATTAAACAAAGAAATCACCCAGGGAGGACGGCCCCCAGCACAGTGCAACTGTCGACTATTATCTGAGACTCCCCTGTTGGCCTCATTGATGCTGTTTCTGCACTGATTGAGGGCTAATGTTTATTCTACCCTCTCATCTAGCTTCTCATTATTTATGGATTTTAATCACGGCATTGTGGAACATTGTATATGGAAAGCCCCGTGAGGATATTTTGCATCTTTCCTGGGTAAAGACTCCCTGTAGCTCTCCACTGCTTTGGTTTCTTACATTAGACTGAATTTTTCCTTCATGAAAATCCTGTCTGACCATGGAGTGACCCTCCGATGCCAAATTCCCTGACTTCGGTAATTTACCTTCCTTCTGTGCCAGTCATTGGTACCATCTCCCCCAGAGCCTCACCCCCTGAAGCCCCACTCTGACCCCCTCCCGTGAGGTGGTAGCAGGGTCTCTGCCCACCTGGAGGAATCAGAGCCAAGAGGATGAGACTTGGGGGATGGGTGGGAGAGGGGCATGGACTGGTTGGAGCTGCAGGGGGCCCAGGCTGTCCAGGGACTTGTGTGAACGGTACCCAGAGGCACAGATATGATGGGCTTACTTGGGGAAGTGCAAGTGGCTCCATTTGGAACTATTCCAACAGTTTTATTTGTATTAATTCAATTTTCTGGCGATATGGAGCATGCTATGAGAAGTGGGATTTGTCTTGGACGAGGCCCTAGGAGAAAAGTAGGTTGTCTAGGGGACTCTGAAAGGTTTCTTTCCTCAGACTTACAAAATGGCACACTGGCCCCAGGAAACCTTGAGCTTGCTTCTAGAGTTATAAGGAAGTACTAACAAGCTGGGTAAAAGCAACGCCATGCCATTTAAGCAAGCTCCCTGCATTTCTGTAATAGGAGCATTGGCACGATGATTCTCATCTATTGAGTTCCCTTGTGAGGGATTATTGGCTCCATTTTACAGATAAGAAAACCAAGGCTGACCACTAGTAAGGGTGGATGGATGGCAGGACTCAAACTCAGGCCTGTAGTTTCTCAAAGCTCCGAGCTACACCCCTAGCCCTATTTTATTTTTATTTTGAAACAGGTTCTCCCTAGGTTGATGAGAGTCTCACTTCTTGCTGAAGCTCTCCTTGAACCTGTAATCCTCCTGTTTCAGCCTCCCACGGCTACCACACCCAGCTTAAAGCTTCTGTCCTTTTGCTGTCCCCTGGCAGGTGAAATGGCGAAGGGGAGAGGGTGCCTTGAGGGGAGAGGGTGCCTTGAGTTAACTCTTAACTCTTTTCTCCCTGACTTTGAGGAAGTCTGACTGCCCCAGGGGCATTTTAAAAAGTGATCTGAGAGCCAGGCATGGTGGCACACTCTTGTAATACCAGTATTTGGGAGGCTGAGACAGGAGGATTGCAGGTTTGTGGCTAGCCTCAGCAACTTAGTGAGATCCTGTTTTAAAAAAATAAAATAATAAGCTCGGCGTGGTGGCGCACGCTTGTAATCCCAGTACTTTGGGAGGCGGAGACTGGAGGATCCGGGTTCGCGGCCAGCCTCAGCTCTCACTCTCTCTCTCTCTCTCCCTGTCTCTCTCCCTGTCTCTCTCTCTTTCTTTCTGTCTCTCTCTCTCTTTCTCTCTCTCTGTCTCTGTCTCTGTCTCTCTCTACTTAGTGAGGCCCTCCGCAACTTTGTGAGACCCGGTTTCAAAATAAAGTATAAAAAATAGGGCCGGGGGTGTAGTGCGCAGGTAGAACGCCCCTGGGTTCAATCCCCAGTACTGCAAAATGAATAAATAAATAAATAAATAAAAAAAAATAAAATAAAATAGGACTGGGGGTATAGCTCAGAGGCAGAATGCCCCTGGGTTCAATCCTCAGAAACACATACACACACACACACACACACACACACACACAACCAAAACAACAACAATAGAACAAAACAGTGATCTGAAAGGCGGCCCTCTGAGAAGCTAAGAGTTCCAGGGCGGGGAACAAGGTCGCCGCTGTGCCTTCTGGGAGACTGAACCCTGGTCACTGGGACTCGTCATCCTGGAGTGGGATAAGAGAAGAGAGGGGAACATTGGGTCCTGTGCAGGGCAGGGGGATATAATACAGCTGTTAACAGCTGCCCAGATGAACGCGGGGGCCCTTCTAGGAGAGAAGCATCAATTTACTTCCCTTCCCGGCAGTTCCTGGTGGTTCAGAGCTCTTTCTCTGGCATCACATCATGATCATCCCCCCCACCCTGAGCAAAGGGGATGATAATCTCCCTTGTACAAACCAGCAATAGACACTCAGGGATGTTATGTGATTTTTTTTCTTGAGTTCTGCAGTTTGTTAGCAGTGACATTCGCATGCCAGCTTCCTGAACCATTCTTCACATGTCATCCCCTTTCCAGAGAGAGCAGGGCCAAAGAGCTCTAAGGTCAGTAAGGAAGGAAATGGCAGGGCTTAACATAGCTGGCAGGTAAAAAGGAGAGGCTACCTGGAGAACATGGACAGTCTTATGATTTGTGAAGAAAAGAGGAGTTCAGCACAAGTTTCGAAAGACAGAGCCATCAACAAAATGTGGGTGAAGCCCAGCTGTGTTATTGAGATCCTAGAAAACAGAAGACTGGGATGTATTCTTAAATAAAGCAGGAGAGTGCTGAAACTGGATGCACTCTTATTATAACAATGAAGGCTGACTTTTTTTAAGGGTGCTATTCGGGATGAAGAAATTGGGTCGCAGGGTCCTTTGCACTAGAGGACCGACTTTGGGATGTAGGGGAAGTGTTTGCTCCCATGCCACTCCATGGTGGGACAGCTGAGGCTGCGGACCAGACCTCCAGGCCAGCTATTTCCAGCACATTGACCTGATCTGGTCCCTTGGCCAGAGCTTTTGTTTGGATTCCATATGCTGTGATGAGTAATATTCATGAATCCTATTCTAAAGATGCTAATTATCCTTTAAGGATACTATTATTGGATATCACAAACCTTTTTTATAGAAGTAGCCAAGTGACAGTTGCAATCAGTCTCCTAACCTGGAAGAGGGTATTTTAAAATTAGTTTTCTTTTATATTCCATGAGAAGTGTAGCAATTTTAAGACAAGGGAATGTTGCTTGATTCATCATCAAATTTGTTTTTTATGACATCCCCAAATAAATTTATTATAGCTAGTGAATATAATCATTTAAGGAACTCTAATTCATAACAATATTTGAAAAGATGGTACCTTGATACAGATTTTTTTAATTCACGGTTTTTGCCGAGGGGCCACTTTTACTCAATGGAGGTGCTATGTACTGTAGACTTTCTCAGACAATTGAATGATAATATTCTTTAATTTTAAGTTTCCTATCTGGGATGGAGGCCACTACAAGCTGTGCATCCACAAAGCTGGGAAGGAGCAGGGTCAAATCATAGGGAGCAAGTGGCAAGGTGCCCAGGTTAAAGTGGACCCCAGTCCAGGAGGTAACTGATCTGAGCACCTAGGGGCCAGTGTGGGAGTTGTAGTCATTGGACAAATCCATACTCAAAGCTGGGAGGGTCTGGTGAGGGGACACAGAACAGGAGAGAGGGCGGGAAAATGCTCGTGTGGATGGTAAGCTGGACGGGGCTCTGTGGCCTCTTGGCTTCCTTTGAAGGCTCAGGGCCTTCCCTCCCCTCCCCCAGGAGTCTTGTCTGAACCCAGAGCCTATGGTTACATGTGGCTGGAGGCTGATCTCTATCCGCAGGTAGGAAGCTGTGGGATACATGTTTAAGGGGGCGGTGGAAAGGGGCCTTAGAAATAGGTCTAAATTACAGTCAGGCATTCAACATCCACTCTGTGTTAATATCACAGGTTAACCTTTTTGGTTGTATTTTCTAGAAGTCATAATAATGCTGAGAGTTGGTTAATCCAAAGAAAACAATTTTATGACAAAATAGCACGTGCGTGTCAGTGTGCTGTGGCTCAGGGAACATGGAACAGAGTATGTGTTCCAACCTCAGACCACCGATGGCCTGCTGTGGACAGGGCAGGTCACTCAACCCTATGAGGCCCACGTTCATCACTACCCACACCCTGGGGGTTGGGAGAATCAGAGAACCAAGGAAAGTGACAGTCTATGAGCTGTCTGCAAAAATCCCAACATATGTGAGGTAGTGCTATTGATAACAAATGATAGGCCTGGGTTCAAAATCCTAGCTATATAATTTTCCAGGACTGCAAACTTGAGCAAGTCAGCTAGCCCCTCTGAGCCTCAGTTTTCTTGTATGTTGAGTGGGAACAGCAATCTAACATCTAAGTCTGAGGGTTCCTGTAAGGATTAAATGAAATATGCACAGGACATGCTTGGTACATAATATGCAATCCGTAAGCATGAGCTATTTTATTTATTTATTTATTTATTTATTTATTTATTTATTTATATTTTTTGCAGTACTGGGGATGGAACCCAGGGACATTCTACCTCCAAGCTACACCCCCAGCCCTATATTTTATTCTTTACTTTTTTTGTTTTTTATTTATTTATTTATTTATTTATTTTTGCAGAACTGGGGATTGAACGCAGGGGCGTTCTACCTCCGCGCTACATGCCCGGCCCTATTTTTTATACTTTATTTTGAAACCGGGTCTCACGAAGTTGCGGAGGGCCTCACTAGGTAGAGAGAGAGAGAGAGAGAGTCAGAGAGAGAGAGAGAGAGACAGGGAGAGAGAGAGAGAGAGAGAGAGAGAGAGAGAGAGAGAGCTGAGGCTGGGCATGAACCCAGATCCCCCGGTCTCCGCCTCTCAAAGTACTGGGATTACAAGTGTGCGCCACCACGCCCGGCTCTCTTTACTATTTTTGAAACAGGGTCTCATTAAGTTGCAGAGGGCCTCACTAAGTAGCTGAGACTGACCGTGAACCTGCGCTCCTCCTGTCTCGGCCTCTCACGTACTGTGATTACAAGTGTGCGCTGCCATGCCCGGCTAGGCATGAGCTATTTTAAAGAACACAAAAATAGAAGAGAGCTTACCCAAGGCGAGGTTATGTTCCAGAAGCTTCCAGAAGGCTCTATACCTAAGCAGATCACAGGAGATGGGTTGGGAGGGCAAATGGGGCTAGAGCTGTCCAGAGAGGTGAGGGGGAGAGGTTGAAGGGAGTAAGCAGGCCAGCTGTCAAGCCAACTCCCAGCCTCCAAGTCGCAGGAGGAGGCGTGGAGGGCAGAGGAAGGGAATGCACACTCTACGGCTCAATAGGGCACAATTAGGACAGTGGCGTGAGGACTCAGGGCACAAAGGCAGCCACAGGGCTGAATCCCTGAAATGGCCCCTGTGATTTGAATCAGAGGATACCCTCTTGCAAATGTATGGGCCCTTTTTCTTTTTCAGGTAGGTTCATAAATTCATAAACTGTTATCCTTTCTATGGCAGCAAATGATATTAGAAAGCTAATTAGCTACAGAGCTAATTTTCATGTCAGAGTGAAATTATAGGTTTCATGGTATAGAACAAAATTATCTTTCTGTCCCTCCTCATCCTCCATTACCACCTCATCCCCTGTCCTTCTTCTAGCACCAGGTACACACTCCCTCTTCTGTCTGGTCACAAAGGTCAGCAGAGAGGGGTGGCCGCTCTGGAGTCCCTGTCTCTTCTGTGTCAGGCATATTTGCATGTGCAAACAGCTTTAATTGAGTAGAGTTTTCATTGCTCTTTCTCCTTCTCCTGTTTTCAAATGCAAATGTTAATGTTTGGTTAGCATGAGTTCAGAATTAAGCTGCTGCTACCTGTGGCTGCCTCCTTCCCTGGTTCTAAATAAGCACAGGTGGAGTGGCGCGGCCTGCTGAGAGCCAGCGAGTCCTGGAAGGCTTCGGTCCAGCTAATTGCCAGTCGTGCTGAGAGGGCCGGGCAGAGCTGTGTCTCACTTACCAGCTCCCAGGGAGTCCTGCTTCCCACCAGCACCAAAGGAGAGAAAATTAGTGTGCTGGGAGCAGAGGCGCAGGCAGGGACCGGGCTGCTCTTTGGAATTCGGTTCTGGACTCTTTTGGCATCAAAACTGTGCAATTGAGAAGATCATCAGAAGTCATCTGGTTTGAGTCCCAGAAATTCAAATCTCTTACGCCAAGCTCTTAATGGTTTGCCATGGAACCTCTGCTTGAGCCTCTTCCACTGAGAGCCAGCTCCAGTGGTCAGAAAGGGTGTGCTCACCATTGAGCTGAAATTAACTTCCAATTCTCTCCAGCCATTGGTTTCCATTTTCACGGAGAACAGGACTGATTCCATTTCTAAAGGACAACCTTTCAGGTGTCTGGAGGCAGCTCTTACAGAGCCAGAATGCCTTCTTTCCTAAGCTAAAGATTCCCAGTGTCTTCACCTCTGCTATATACCTCACCCTTCATGAGCCTGCTCCTCCTCCTACTGTGGACCCAGGTTATCTATCTTCCATAGGTCAAGGATTTGTACTTGGAGGTGGACTAAGCAGTGCAGAGTAGACTGGAGAGGCTCATCCCCCCTCCCACTCATTAGCATTCTCCTGTCTTGCTAGGGCTGCCTGCCCACAATGCTGTAGATTTACAAAGCAGCCATGTCACATGGTTGGTCCACCCTGGCTGAGTCCAATTCAGTCGGAGTTCTTTCTCAAAAAGGTATTTTCCAGGTGTGTCATCAATGTGTAACTCAACCTTCAGCTAGGGACCATTGAGCTCCTCATTTAGGGACAAGAAAAGGATGCTCTTCTAAATCATCAGACTGAATACTATGACAATGAGGGAATCTCACAGAGGAGGAGATGTTTCAGAAATCAGGCACCTGCATGCTCAGAAATCTTAGCCAGGGCAGAATCTGAGAAACCTGGGTGCCTCCCTTGCCTTGGGCCTGCAGTGCCTGATTTTGATGGGGAGAGAAGTCAAATCTAAAATCTGTAGATAGTCTTTAGATGTTATTGGTCTGAAATGGATCAATCAGAAAAAGAACATTTGGAAGTGAGTTACTGGGAAGATATGTGTGAGGAAGGGGTTGCAGTGGCTTTAAGGTAGAAACTCATGGCTCCTAGAGTTTGGTTCTGTAGACTACATGGTTGGGAAGGGATAAATTAAAGGGGGCATGGCAGAAAAGCAGAGAAGGCTCAATGGATAGCAACATTTCCTATTTCCC